>JAVJIF010017920.1:0-78161 GCA_038442645.1 Agave tequilana
AGGAGTACAGGAGTTCAGGAGTACCAGATATCTGGTAGCAGTATAATAATTATGTCAAGTCCTGTAATATAATCAGGTATCAGGTGTGATCGTATCCAGTTAGGTGTCACAGCATTAGGTCAAGTGTATCAGTACCAAGTGATAGTATATGTCAAGTATCAAGTGATAGCATGTCATTGTCAGGTATTTGATATCAAGTGTCAGGAATTAGGCGTCAAGTGATGGCGTTGATCGGTCGCTGATATTGTATAATTATTATCATATTCTCATACTTATTATATAATAAACTCTGCTTTAATCCTAATTTTGTCTAATTTATATGCAGGCCCATTGCTAAAAGAAAGGAAAGAGAAATGAGCCAAAAAGCCCATCAAAATTCTTATTTAATTCAGAATTAATTCGAAATCAGAAAATCAGGGCAGATCAGGGCAAATCAGATTGGTTGAAAATTAGTTAGAACAATCTCTACAACTTATTAGTTAAAGCCCAATATCAGAGGCCGTTTCGTCAAACTGAGAAGCTGAAACGGGAAATCCAGAACCAGATAAAGTCATATCGTGAAGCGAGGAGCTGTGCCCCCTCGGTTGTGGCTAGCTGGTCATAGTCAGGCCGCAAACGCGACAATAGCCACATTTTTTGCGGCTTTGTTAAGGGAGTTGGGGAGCGTTTGCTCCCCCTATCTTCGTACGCTTCTCCCCGTTGGGTATTTGCCTATAAATAGTGGGTTTTCAGAGCGTACAAGAAGCGACCATGTAGAGATAGATTTTAGGCAGTTTTTTATTCTTTTTAGTATAGGTTTTATTTTCTTTTTATGTAATTTTAATTTCTTTGTAAGCATATGTTAGACTGAGATTCATGTAAGTAAAGAGAGGCTTATGTTGAGAGTGACATCGATGTACCCTCCTTCTTTCTTTTATCCTTTCTACAAGTAATCAAAGGTAACATTTTTTATATTTTTTTTGTTTATATGTTCTTCTTCTATTTCTACTTCTCCTCTTTGGTTTTGATGAATATCCAAATGAAACTAGAAGCATCAGTATAGCCATGTTTGGTAAGTGCTAATGATATTTCATGATGATGTTCTCCTCCTCAAGATTCCGTATCATTTCATTCTTGTTCGTCTTGGTGATGTAATGCAAATGGGGACTGAGCTCTTTCTTATGGATTATGCGTTGATCGCCTCTGAAGCAAGATAATATATGCAAGGGTTGTATATAAGGTAGTCATCTACCAGAGGAGGTTAGTATTCTTTTTTAGCTTTTCTTTTCTCTTAATTTTAGTGTAAATTATCAACATCACAATTTTTCAAATTTCTTTCACTCCTTTTCTTTCTTTGTATATATCATTTTCTATTTTCCCACCTTCTCAATCTACCACTTTCTTCTTAACTTGATTGTAACCTATTTTTCTTTTCTTTTTAAAACTAAAAAAAAGATCTTTAACCATTCTTTGTAGCATAAAAGAGAACTTACTAAAAACTTCTATCGCTAGTCCCTCCTTGTGGATCACGACCCGCATAGCCACTTGCTATAGCGGTAGCATTGAGTACTTGCACATTCTATTCTTAGTTCTGAAATTCGTATTCTTGTATGAAGGTAAAATCTCAATCAAATTTGGCGCCGTTGCTGGGGAGTGACGGTAAGTTATTCTCTTTTTAAGTTTACACTTTTTGTTAATCTTCTTCTTTGTTCTTGATGTACATTTAACAATAAGAAATTTTTGCTGCAGTGGACATATAAGTAGCCCTGGACTCTGCTAAAAAAAGAAGAGTCCAGAAGCCCTCAAATTTGCTACATTCCTGTGGCAATCTGAGTGAACTACTAACCTGTATTTTTACAGGTTGGCTAAATTGTAAAGTTTAATATCTGTAGCTATTTTCTTTTTGACTCACTGTATATACATTTCTAATACAACAGTAAAAGGTAGATTGTAAATGCTAAAAATGATTTAGACTTTGTATTTGGGCACGTGTCTATTTCGTTACATTTTCTATTTACTATTGAAGAGTGCTGAGCCGAGGTATGTGTGCATAGAATTTAGTATAAGGTTCATTCTTGTATGAAATATTGCTTGAGTGTTACTTTTTTCTATATACTTGTACACTGCACTAAATGATTTAAGGCCTTGTCCTACAAACAAGATAAGGTGGGAAGTCATTACCCTCCCCTAGCCCACAAATAATCTCCTCCTCACTAACTCAAGCCTAGCTAAAACTGAGTAGACGTTGACCCTAGGGACATCTCGGACTCAAATAGGAGACTGACCTAAGGGAAAGTTGATTTGAATTTGACTCTTGCTAAATCGGTGTCTAAGTTTAGGGATTGCGGGGCGAAACCCCGAAGGCTGGTGGTTTGGCCTAAATACGCTCGTTGCTTTAAGCACGGATACCTCCCACCAATCTTGCCCCTACCTGGCCGATTAACTTGTGATCAGATTCAGCAATATACCCCCCGTGGACAGTCAACCAGTAAGGAGTCGTTTTGGTCTAAGGTTTACCCTAACTTAGGTTAGATTTTTTTTTTTATTTGTTTGCTTATTTGTTTGGTTTTCTTTGTTTGTATTTGACATTTCTTGTGTCATATGGCTTATAACAATAATTTTTCCAATTTTAATGGTAATCCATATTACACCCCGGTCTCTTTTCGGATATTACCAACCCGACATATCATAACTTTAACCAACCTAGTGTGCCGGATTGGTCTTATCCGAATCAATATATCCCATACCCCAATCTTATTATCATAATTTTCAAAATAATTTCAACTCTTCACAGAATCCATGGGGATTCACTCTCCCGAGTCCAATTTTCAGCCAACTTGTCCTCCTTATCCACCTGTCCACAATATTTCCAAGATTCATACTCAGTTTCACCAATTCAAAATGAAAACCATCAATCTTGAAAATGAGTATGCGTGAGTCCAAGCAACAATCACAAAATCTGACGGACTCATATTTCACCACAATTCCAGAACAAAATTTCATCTTTTCAAGTCCAATCGCAACAAAATGATGAACCAATCGACTATGAAAAGATGCTTGAAGCCATGACTCAGGCTCAAATCGCTCGTAATCATGACATAGATATAATGGTCCAACTCTCCATTCTCACCGTTTGATCATTTCTGATGTCGTTAACCATTCTGTTAGCGCCGAAAAATCATGTTGTTTTGAAAAATAAGATTCTATTTCAGCACACCCATTTGAACTTGCTCAAACTCCAATTCTGAAAACCCATTGACATTATGGCAAGTCATCCCTTTCCTGAAATTGAACTTGAGAATAATATGATCCTGAGCCTCAACTTGGTGATTCATTTCTACTTTCTGATTCAATAATGACTCCGGTATCTTCACCTGATTTCAATCTTTTCCCAAGTGAACATTGGATCCTGTGCTAATTCATCATGAAATTGAATCGCCAACTTTTATGATCATCATATTGAACTTGACCAATTTCATACTTTTGAAAGTCCCATTGACAAATTGGTAAGTTCTCATTTTTATGAAATTGAACTCAATGAGAATGTGACCTAGATTCTCAAATTTGTGATCCAGTTCAAATTCCTGAATCAATATTGACTCCTATTTTGTTACCCAACTTGAGTAATATTTAGAGTCAGTTTTGATTCCCACACCTGTCATTCTTGAACTTAAATTACCAATGTTAGTCATATTTCGTTGTTGGGAAATGAATGTAGACTTGAGTTTCAAGTTCTTGATTTGGACCCACTTCCTGAACCAATTTTGACTCCTGAACCATTACTTGACTTAAGTCACTTTTCTGAGTCGGTATTAGTTTCCGTAGTTCCTAGTCTAAGTCAATCATTCCATCTTTTGACACTCCATTTTGGGACAAGGGGATTGATAAAATTGACTCCTAACTGGTTAGACTGTCCACGGGGGTTATATTGCTAAATCTGATCACAAGTTAATCGGCCAGGTAGGGGCAAGATTGGTGGGAGGTATCCATGCAAAAGCGACGGGCCTAATTAAGTCAAACCACCAGTCTTCGAGGTTTTGCCCCTCAATCCCCAACCTTAGTCACCGATTTGGTAAGAGTCAAATTCAAATCAACTCCCCCCTTAGGTCAGTCTCCTATTTGAGTATGTGATGTCCCTAGGGCCAACATCTACTCAGTTTTAGTTAGGCTTGGGTTAGTGAGTGAGGAGATTGTCTGTGGGCTAAGGGAGGGTAATGACTTTCCTACGTTATCTTGTTTATAGGACAAGCCCTTAAATCAATTTAGTGCAGTGTACAAGTATAAAAAAAAGTACACTCAAGCAATATTTCATACAAGAATGAACCTTATACTAAATTCTCTGCACACATACCTTGGCTCTGGCTTCAACTGTAAATAGAAAACGTAATGAAATAGACATGTGCCTAAATGCAAAGTCTAAATCATTTTAGCATTTACAATCAACTTTTTACTGCTATGTTAGAAATGTATATACAGTGAGTCAAACAAGAAAATAATGCTACGGATATTAAACTATGCAATTCAGCCAACCTGCAGAAATACAGGTTAGTAGTTCACTCAGATTGTCACAGAAATGTAGCAAAACTGAGGGCTTCTGGGCTCTGCTTTCTTGAGCAGAGTCCATGGCCACTTATATGTTCACTGCAGCAAAAACTCCTTATTTGCTAAATCTGTACACCAAGAACAAAGAAGAAAGTTAACCAAAAATGTAAACTAAAAAGAGAATTACTTACCGTCCCTCCCTGGCAACGACAACAAAATTTGATTGATATTTTTCCTACACACAAGAATACAAAATTTCAGAACTTTTAAAATAGTAGTACAAGGTGCTCAATTCTATCACAATAGCAAGTGGCTATGCGAGTCATGATCCACAAGAAGGGACTAGCGATAGAAGCTTATTTAGCAAGTTCTCTTTTATGCTACAAAGAATGGTTAAAGTTCTTCTTTTAGTTCTTTAAAAGAAAATGAAAAAGAAGAGTTAAAGTTAAGTTAGGAAGAAAGTGGTAGATAGAGAAGGTGGAGAAAATGGAAGTGGATATGTACAAAGAAGTTGAAAAAGAGTGATAGAGATTTGGAAGATTGTGGTGTTGGTAATTTACACTAAAATTAAAAGAAAAGAAAACTAAAAACTAAAAAATTTACTTACCTCTTCGGGCTGCTTACCTTTGACCCGTATCGACGATGTACCTTTGCTTGATGGCAAGCGAAATATGACAAATAGGATCTTGGCTATTCCCGTATTACACTATGAATTGAAGGGGCAAGCTACACTATCATAGAAATGGATATCCATCACTATAAGCCATCAACGGTACTTGCAAGGGCGAGGCAACTTCGAGGCTATCGGTTTCATTTGGATCCACAACACAGAAGAGGAAGTAAATGAAAACAAGAGTAAAGAAGAAAAAGAAACTTCGATTCAATTCAAATAACAATGGAAGAAAAGATCACTACACCGGTGTCACCTTCAGTACAAGCTTGCTCTCATTCCTCCATGAAAGTATCCTTTCCTCTCAGTTACATAAAGAAAATAAAAATTGCATGAAAGAAAATAAAAAACTTAAGTTACAAACTACAAATTTGCCTAAATTCTCCTCTTTGCTTGGTCGTCTTCTGTGGTCTCTGAAAAACCCTGTATTTATAGGCAAAACCCAACAGGGAGAGGTGTACGAAGATAGGGGGAGCAAACTCTCCCCCAACAACCTCCAACAAGCCGCGAAAATGCGGATTTCGCCGCATTTTTACGGCCAGGTTGTGGCCAAGTGGCCACACGGAGTTGTCTGATTTCGCGATCTGATTTTATCTTCAGCTGGATTTTAATTTTAGGTCAGAATTGTGACGAAATGGCTTTTGATCTTTGGCTTTAACCGATTGATTTTGGAAGATTTGTTTTAACTGGTTTTCAACTTCTCTGATCTGCCCTGATTTTCTGAGTTCGAATTAATTCTGAATTAAATCAGAATTTTGATGGGCTTTGGGCTCGTTTCTCTTTCCTTTCCATTAGCCATAGACCTGTATATAAATTAAACAATAATTAGGATTAAAAACAGAGTTTATTATATAATAAGTATGAGAATATGATAATAATTATGCAATATCGACGACTGATCAGCAAGCTACACTTAAACCATCAAAACTAAACAAGAGTAAGCATGGAGTAAAGTAATGTTAGCTTGTTAGAGAGTTAGGATATTAGAGTGTTAGAATCCATCATCATGAGCCATTAATGGCTCTTGCAAGATCAAGGCAAAGTAGAGGCTATTAGATTCATGTGGATTATCAAGTAAGAAGTTAGCAAGTTAGTAGTTAGTAGTTAGTTTCCATGAGAGAAAATTAGCTAAGCATGTAAAAGGAGTTAGAGAGAAGAAAACAAAGAGAGGTAAAGAGAGAACCTTTCATAGATTGTTACCTTCTATTACAAGCACTCTTGCTTTCCAACCATGTACCGCTCTCTCTCCTATTATAAGATCTACAAGAAATAAAAAATACAAAGAGGAAGAAGAACAACTATCTTAAACTATCCTAAACTATAACATGGAGAAGAAAACTACCCTAACTCTCTAGATTCTCTTTATAAAACACCAAGGGAGGGTATTTATAGGCACCAGGAGAACGGGTTCCAAGGGGTCAAACCCTGGCCCAAAGCGTTGGCGCGGCCGCGGTAGTATGGCAGCAAAAATGCTGCCAAAGCCATATTTTTGCGGCTGTACCAGAGCAGCACGCGCAGAATCACCTCCTAAGGTCAATGGCTACTTTGTAGGCCTTTAATCACCCATCAAATGGTGATTTAGGGTCTTCTTCTTCATTGCACACCATGGACCTAGGATCACACAAGTAAACCATTATTAGCAGTATTTTATATAAACAAATGTGCAGATGTGGTGAAAATTATGCAATATTAGAGACTAATCACACCCCCACACTTATCTTTTACTCGTCCTGAGTAAAACAAAAAACTAAGAAAATTATTACACCACTTTCGCAGGTGAGCGATTGCACTGAGCGTGTGCAACAAGCCGTTAAACCTCTAGATTTCCCCTAGAGGGGAAGTTTTGTCTCCTGAGGGTTTTCAGCGGATTACACCCACAAAATCCATAAAGAAAGAAAACAAATGTTAGTATTTTATAAACGCATTTTGAAATAGAGAAAAGTGTTAAAATATTTTTGTGAAAATTTAAGCGATCCAAGGTCATAGGTTAACCAGAAATTACTTTTCCTTAAACTAAGTCGAAATATAAAATCTTGTTATAAATTAAATGTAAGAATTTAAAATTGAATCAATTCTTTGATCTTTCATAAAACTCTTAGAAAAATATGTAATTTGTGAACGGTGAAGATTTTGGGATATCGACTCTAACTTTCATGTCATTTAATTATATGATTATTATTTTTTTCTTCTTCTCTTAGATTTCTTAGGCTTTCTTATTTACCCAGGTAGTGAGCCTTTAGCCGGTGACTCCCAAACCAGATAGTTTTAGGGCACCAGATGAGAAAACATCCCTCGGACTTAAGGACTCGAGTAAAAAAGGCCACAAAATTAAAAGAGATTATTTTATTTTTGTCCACCATTTTTAAGCGTGAATAATAATGCTTCCTGAGGCATAATTACCAACTTCAATAAATGATTTTATCATCATTTTTTATATTTTTATAACATTTTTTATGGCATTTTCAGTTTTTGTTTCAATCCCAAAAATTGTGTAAGTGTGAAGTGCATAAATCTAAGGGAAAAAATTCAAGATCAAATTATCTTTTCAATCTTACTTTCTTATCCTAAAATTTGAACAAGATCTATTATTTTGACTTGGTTTAAAAATTCATAATTTTAGGTCTTCCTGATTCCTAAGATAATCCTAATTTTCTAAAAAATAAATCAAAACTAATTCTCTTATTTCAAAAGTTTTGTAAAAAGAAAAGATTTTTTATACAAAAGAAAATTTTAAAAAGTTCCTAAAAAGAAGTGTAAAAGAAAGAAAATTTAAAACAACTTACGTTAGTAACCTCTCCCCATATCTATCTTATGCATTGTCCTCAATGCATCAGGAATATGTATATACATGAAACAAATGGAAAGGAAAATTTAAAATTACCTCATGGTGGTGGTCTAATTGGTCCATGAAATGCAGCCCAATTCAAAAAATGCGGATCTTGCAGAAACCCACCAGTGACCTCTCTAATACGACCCAATAAAATGTTGGAGAACTGTATGATTTATCGAATTTCTAATTTTCAAAAATAATTTCTGAGTCATTTTCTTCAACATTCTTGTCCAACAATGAAGTGTGATTTTGGGAGATGATTGATTTGGACTCAAATGGAACAGGAACAAAAACTGATACCTACTCGAGAATTTGGCTCAGATCAAGTCGAGATTCAAATGGGAGAGTCAAAATTGGTTAAAAAATAGGGTCTAAACTAAAGAATTGATGTTCACACGCTTTTTCCATCAATGAAGTATGATCAGAAGATATTGGTGATTCAATTTCATAGTGTACTGGTACAGGATTCAATGTTGACTCCAGAATAGAGAAAAAAATCTGGTAAAGATACCAGAGTCATTATTGAATCAAAAAGTGAAATGGAATCACTAACATGAGGTTCAGAATCACATTCATGATCAATTTCAATTACAGAAAAGGGATAACTTGCCAGAATGTCAAGGCGACTTTCATAACTTGGAGTTTGGTCAAGTTCAAATGTGCGTTCTGAAATTGAATATTGGTTTCCAAAATAACATGATTCTTGGGACCAATCAATAGAATTAGGGAAAAGGATTGGTCAAAGGTTGACAAGAAAGACTTTTTTCGCTCGTATTGATCAATTCGCTCATTATAGAGTCTAACCTACTGATAGGTCGGGTAACAGAATTTTGAGTCTGAATCATGTTTTTCATACTCTTTGCAATTGGTTCTTCTTGAAAAGGTGAGAATGGAAGTTGATTTTGAAAATTGTGGTGAGATTGTGAGTCTATCAGATATTGAGTTTGTTGCTCAGACTCATGCAAGAGCTCTATACTCAAGTCCAAGAGTGATGATTGTTCATTTTGAATTGGTGCGACTGAAAAAGATGAGCATGACTCTTGAAAATTTGGTTGAGATGATGAGTCTAACATATTTTGAATTTGTTGCGCCATTTCACAACAGATTTCCAAACTCTTTTCTAGCTCAGATTTTTCTTCAATTGGATGTTCTAGAAAAGGAGTATATGGAGTCTGATTTGGGAAGGATTGTGAATTGAGTAAATTTGGAATTTATTGTTGCGACTCAAGCATGGCTTCCATACTCCTTTCCAAATCATCTTTTTCTTCGGTTGGTGGAACAGAAAAAGGAGTATATGAATCAAAATTGGGGAATGAATATTGTGAAAATTGTGGACAAGGTGGCCGAAAATTTGACTTGGGGGAGGTGAATCCCATAAACTCTATGAAGAGTGAAAATTATTTTAGAAATTATAGTCATAGGATTGGGGGTATGGGTCATATTGCATCGGATAATACCAATTCGGCATATATGGTTGGTTCATAGTGTACATAGCTGGGTCAGAGTTATCCGAGTCAAATAAGGTCGGGGTGAAATATGAATTCATATTAGGATTGAAAAATTTGTTGATGTTAAAATCCATTTCACAATTTACAAAAAAGAAAACAGACAAACAAACAAACAAAAAGAAAAAGAAAACAAGCCTATGCTAGGGTTGACTTAAACCTAAACGACTCCTAACTGGTTAGACTGTCCACGGGGGATACATTGTCAGAATCTGACCACAAAATTAATCGGCCAGGTAGGGGCAAGATCAGTGGGAGGTATCCGTGCCAGAGCAACGAGCCTAATTATGCCAAACCACTATTCTTCGAGGTTTCGCCTTTCAATCCCCAACCTTAGACACCGATTTGACAAGAGTCAACTTCTAATAACTTTCCCTTTATGTCAATCTCTTAAATGAGTCTGAGGTGTCCCTAGGGTCCAACGTTTAGCAATTTTTATTAAGGCTTGGGTTGTGTGAGTAGGAAGGTGATTTTTGGGATAAGGGAGGGTAATGACTTTCCCACCTTATGTTGTATTGGATTTTGTCCTTAAGTTCAATTCATGCAAGTGTGCAATATAGATAAGAATGAACACACAAAGAGAATAAGTCACCCACCTGTTTGTCCTAACTATATGCAACGCAATATGTACACCTCCTTTAAGATCACAACAACATAAGAACAAAATGCAGTATATTAGAATTGAAATCAACACGTGCCTAGATATAAATGTCCAAACCGTTTTAAAACATCCAATTTTCGTATTTTAGTTCTTAGATTATTATAGTGTACAGGTGATAGAAATTAGCAATAGAATATAATAATATACAAGAATTTACCCAACCACACAAGAGCAAGTGTGGACTTTTACAATGCTAAAGAATTTGACCTGCACACCAAAAATAAAGAAGAAAAGTTAACAAAAACGTGAAATCAAACTGTTCCCATCCCCGACAATAGCGCCAAAATTTGATCGGGTGAAAACTGTGCATGAAAGTGTATGTTTTGAAATCAAAAGTTAAAAGTGCGTGCTTTGGCTTCCTTGATGCTTCCGCTATAACATAGAGGCTAAACGGGTCGAATCCACAGGGACAGAAAGCGATAGAACCTTACTCGGAATGTTCACGTGTGTGTTAAAGTTTCTTCAACGTTTTAAAGAATAAAAAGAAAAAACAAAGAATGAAAAGAGAAGAGTACGGTGAAAAACGAAGAAGTGAGAAACATAGAAAAGATGGTATTTGTAGTTTTTGATGTATTTCTAAAATAAAGTAAAAAGAAAAGAAAACTCATGACTACTAACTACTAATGGTTCCACTAACATGCTAACCTCTTAGTGATAGTTGCCTCACATGTATCCTTGGTCATCACTAGTACTTTATTCAAGAGCGTTTCAAAGCATAACCCATAAGATAACTCATCACATCCAAACTCAACAAAACAAGTGTAGGCTACACTTAAACCATCAAAACTAAACAAGAGTAAGCATGGAGTAAAGTAATGTTAACTTGTTAGAGAGTTAGGATGTTAGAGTGTTAGAATCCATCATCATGAGCCATCAATGGCTCTTGCAAGAGCAAGAAAGTAGAGGCTATTAGATTCATGTAGATTATCAAGTAAGAAGTTAGCAAGTTAGTGGTTAGTAGCTAGCTGCCATAAGAGAAAGTTAGCTAAGCATGTAAAATGAATTATAGAGAAGAAAATAAAGAGAGGTAAAGAGAGAACCTTTCATAAATTGTCACCTTCTATTACAAGCACTCTTGCTTTCTAACCATGTACCACTCTCTCTCCTATTACAAGATCTACAAGAAATGGAAAATACAAAGAGGAAGAAGAAGAACAACTAACCTAAACTATCAGAACTACAACATGGAAAAGAAAACTACCCTAACTCTCTAGATTCTCTCTGTAAAACACCAAGGGAGGGTATTTATAGGCACCAGGAGAATGGGGGCCAGGGGGATAAACCCTGGCCTAAAGTTCTAGTGCGGCCGCGGAAATGCGGCTGTACCAGAGCGGCACGCGCAGCGCTGCTTGCTGTGCGCTGTCGCTTCGGTCCCTTATCAATTGTACCTTCTAGATTTCTGATTTGAGCCCCTTGGTCAGACAGAATCACTTCCTAAGATCAATGGCTACTTTGTATGCCTTTAATCACCCATTAAATGGTGATTTAGGGTATTCTTCTTCATTGCACACCATGGACCTAGGATCACACAAGCAAACCATTATTAGTAGTATTTTATATAAAATAAATGTGCAGATGTGGTGAAAATTATACAATATTAGAGACTAATCAGTAACACTACAGGAGTCGATATTGATTCAAGGATTGGACTCGAATTGCTAAATTAAAGCTCAGGTTCGCATTCATCTTCAAGTTCAATTTCAGGAAATGGATAACTTGCCAAACTATCAAGAGGTTGATGTTGGTCAAGTTTAGGTTGATATGATGAAATTTAAGCTGGATTTCCAAAATGACTTGATTCATAAGTCATATGAACATCTGATGGACATGGGAAGTCAATCATATTTTGCATTATTCGCTCGATCTTTTGTACGAATTCTATAGTTTTTTTCCCACAATGATTTTTCTTTGAGTGGTTCTCGAAAAGAACTATATGAATTTTGAAAATTTTGTGGACATGATGAGGCCACCATGTTTTCAAATTATTTTTGGGCATCTATTACTTCTTTCAAACTTCTTTGCAACGATGATTTTTCTTCAATTGGTGGTTCAGGAAAAGGAGGATGTGAAGCAAAATTGGGGAATGAATATTATGGAAATTGTGGATAATGTGGTTGAAAATTTGACTCAAGGGAGGTGAATCCCCATGAACTCGGTGAAGCGTGGAAGTTATTTTGAAAATTATAGTCATAGGACTGGGGATATGGGTCATGTTGAGTCAGATAATCCCAACTCGGCATATATGGTTGGTTCATATTGTACATAGCCGCGTCGAAGTTATCCGAGTCAAATGAGGTCGAGGTGAAATATGAATTCATATTTGGATTGAAAAAATTGTTGTTAAAATCCATTTCACAATTTATAAAAAACAAACAAAGAAAAAGAAAAAGAAAAAGAAAACAAGCCTATGCTAGGGTTGACTTAGACCTAGAGACTCTTAACTGGTTAGACAGTCCACGGGGGGTACATTGTCAGAATCTGACCACGAATTAATCAGCCAGATAGGGGCAAGATCAGTGGGAGGTATCCATGCTGGAGCAACGTGCCTAATTATGCCTAACCACTGTTCTTCGAGGTTTTGCCTCTTAATCCCCAACCTTGAACACTGATTTCACAAGAGTTAAACTCTAACAACTTTCCCCTTAAGTCAATCTCGTAAATGAGTCTGAGATGTCCCTAAGGGCCAACGTCTAGCAAGTTTTTTTATGCTTGGGTTGTGTGGGTTGGGAGGTGATTTTTGGCTAAGGGAGGGTAATGACTTCCCACCTTATGTTGTATTAGGTTTTGCCCTTAAGTTCAATTCGTGTAAGTGTGCAATATAGATAAGAATGAACATACAAAGCGAGTAAATCACCCACGTTTTGTTCTAACTATATGCAATGCAATATATACACCTCCGTCAAGATCACAACAACACAAGAACAAAATACAGTATATTGGAATTGAAATCGACACGTGTCTAGAAGCAAATGTCTAAACCATTTTAAAACATCCAATTTCCGTATTTTAATTCTTAAAATATTCTAGTGCACAGGTAACAGAAACTAGCAATGGAATATAATAATATACAAGAGTTTACGTAACCACACAAAAGCAAGTGTGGACTTTCTGCAATGCTAAAAATTTGACCTGCACACCAAAAAATAAAGAAGAAAAGTTAGCAAAAACATGAAATCAAACAATTCCCATCCACGACAATGGCGCGAAATTTGATCGGGGAAAATAGCGCAAGAAAAATGTATGTTTTGAAATCATGAATTAAAAGTGCGTGCTTTGGCTTCCTCGATACTTTCGTTATAGCATAGAGGCTAAACGGGTCGAATCCACAAGGACGGGAAGCGATAGAAGCTTTACCGGAATGTTCGCGTGTGTGTTAACGGTTCTTCTACGTTTTAAAGAATTAAAAGAAAATAAAACAAAGAATGAAAAGAGAAGAGTACGGTGAAACATGAAGAAATGAGAAACATAGAAGAAATGATTTTTGTGATTTGTGTTTGTATATCTAAAACAAAGTAAAAGGAGAAAGAAAACCCATGGTTGCTAACTACTAATGGCTCCAATAACTATGCTAATCTCTTAGTGATAGTTGCCTCACATATATCCTTAGCCATCACCAGTCCTTGGTTCAAGAGCGTTTCAAAGCATGACCCATAAGATAACTTTCACATCCAAACTCAACAAAACAAGTGCAAGTTATACTTAAACAATCAAAACTAAACAAGACCAAGCATGGAATAAAGTAAAGTTAGCTTGTTAGAGAGTTAGGATGTTAGAGTGTTAGAATCCATCATCATGAGCTATCAATAGCTCTTGCAAGAGTAAGGCCAAGTAGAGGCTATTAGATCATATGGATTATCAAGTAAGATGTTATCAAGTTATTAGATTCATCGTCAAAACCCTAAAAACTCCTAAAAACTCCTCCTCTGGTGCTCTGAACATCCCAGGTATTTATAGGCGAAAGGGGGCACCAGGGCATCTGTATGGAGCCGCGCGTCAAATCTTGGCACGCGGCTCCACAATATTGCCGAGAAATGCGACAATTACCGCATTTTCATGGTAAATCAAGGGCGGCGCGCACGGCGCCGCCTGATCCGGGCGGAACTAGCACTCAAAAAATGTGTATTTTACGAAATTAATGAAAAGCTTGTACTAATGTTCTCTCGATATTTCCGTTATAGCATTGGCTCAACGGGTCGAATCCACAGGGACGGGAGGCGATAGAAGTATTAACAGTTTTTATTCTCGTCAGTTGTTAACAATTCTTCTTTGTTAAAGAATGAGAAAAAGAAAAGAAAAGAAAATCAAGCATGTGGTAGGTGGAGAAGGGGTGAAGAAGGCGATGAAAACGGCGAAGAAAATAAAAGAGAAGAGGTTTGGAAAACAAATAGAAAAGAAGATGAAGCTTATGGTAAAGAAGATGAAACAAAGGTTAAACAAAGAAGATGGTGAAAACACGATGAAAAGATAAAGAAGTGTTTTGAAATTGACTTTTAAAACAAGATAAAATAAAACTCATGTCTACTAACTACCAATTGCTCCACTAACCATGTTAACCTCTTAGTGATAGTTGCCTCACATGGATCCTCAGCCATCACTAATCCTTGGCTTCAAGAGACGATACGAAGCATGGCTCATGAGATTGTTCATCTATATTCAAACAACACATTAATACCACATAACAAGTTGCAAGCTACTGTTAAATCATCAAAATCGGTTAGAGGTGAGCATGAAATAAAGAAGACATTGCAAGTTAGCAAGTTAGTGGGTTAGATGTTAGAAATGTTAGAATGTTAGAATCCATCATCATGAGCCATCAATGGCCCTTTCAAGAGTAAGGCCTTGCAAAGGCTATTAGATTCATGTGGATTATCAAGTAAGTGGTTAGATGGTTAGTGGTTAGTAGTTAGATTGTCATCAGAAGAAAAGTTAGTAAAGCATAATGTAGAAGATGGAGAAGATTACAATGGAGAAGAAAGGAGGCACCTTTACATAGATTGTCACTATCTATTACATCAATCCCTCTCTATCTCTCTTTGAATCTCTCAGCCCTACTACAAGATCTAAAAACAAAATAAAAATACAAAATACAAGAAAGGAAGAACACCTACACTACACTACACTAAAGATAGAAACCCTAGCCTAAAATCAAAAATTGCTTGCGTTTAGGGCCTCTGCAGGAGTTTGTATAGGCGAAGGATGCTTCTAGAAGACAAGATGGGCCCACGCGTCGAAAATCGACGCGTGGACCCACCACATTGCTGCGGTTCCGCGGCAATTGCCACAGAACCGTGACAATACCAGGGATAAAAGTCCCTGGTTTTGGTGAGAATCTTCCTCTGGCTTCTAGGACTTTCCTGATATATCCTATTTCTGGTATTTTCGCCCGAATATTCTTCTGACGTGAGCAAAGGTCTAGATTCAATGCATCTTCTAGATGTTCTCTTACTTGGCCTCCAAGAATTACGGATTTAATTACCCAAAAATGGGGTTAATTAAGCTCTTATTACTCCTTTACCTTTGAACTCCTGATTTATCTGCAAGAGGGACCAAAACACGATTTAGAACGACATTTTATTCATAAATCGGTAGGAAAATGTGATATAATAATGTAGAATTGTAGACTAATCATACCCCTACACTGATCTTTTGCTCGTCTCGAGCAAAACAAGAAAAAGAAAAACTATACTACAAATGTTATTGACCACTTTCGCAGGTGACGTGATTGCACTGAGCTTGTGCAACAAGCCGTTAAACCTCTAGGTTACCCCTTGTTCGGAAGGATTAATTGTATTGAGGAAGGGTTTAGAGTAAACCGTTGATGTCCATTTACCGATGATCAAAAACTCCGAATGTATATGTAGGTTTACTTTACTCCTTCCGAATCACCGTTCCTTGCTTGACCATAAAGTGACACTTCTCCCAATAAGTGTCAAGTTTTTCTCCATGCATCGTTGTAAAACTAACTTAAGATGGTGCATGCATTGTTCAAAGGAATCACCATAAATAGAAAATCATCCATGAAAATCTCCAAAAAATTTTCCACCATGTCGGAAAAAAGACTAAGCATGCAACGTTGAAACGTTGCAGGAGCGTTGCGTAGGCCGAAGGGCATTCTTCGGTATGCAAATGTTCCAAAGTGACAGGTGAAGGAAGTCTTGTCTTGATCCTCGGGAGCGATAGGGATTTGATTGTATCCTGAATATCCATCCAGGAAACGGTAATACTCATGTCCAGCTAATCTCTCGAGCATTTGATCTGTGAACGGAAGGGGAAAGTGGTCTTTACACGTGGCAGCGTTTAATTTTCGGTAATCAATATAGACTCGAATCTTCGTTGGAAGACGAGTTTGTACTAATTCTTTCTTATCGTTTTCTACCACGGTAAACCCGGCTTTCTTTGGCACAGCGTGGACTGGACTAACCTACTGACTATCAGATATGGGATAGATGATCTCATTGTCTAATAGCTTCAAGATTTCAGCTCTAACAGCCTCTTGCATGATCAGGTTTAGTCTACGTTGTGGGTCACGTTTAGGTATTGCATCTTTCGTCAAATGAATCCGGTGTTGCACAATGGATGGACTGATTCTCTTTATATCAGCCATGGTCCAACCAATGGCTTCTCGATTTTCCCTTAATACTACAAGAAGATCCTCTTCCTGTTGTTCCGTAAGATGGGACGCAATTATCACGAAAAATGCTTCCTTTTCACCCAAGTACTGATACTTGAGATGACTAGGAAGAACTTTAAGCTCGAAAGAGGGCACTTGATTTATCAATGGTTGTTCCTTGTGTAAGGGAAGGATAGGGGCGGCATCTGTTGCCCACTCCATTGTAGAATCAATTATTTGATCAAGGTTGAAGTCATCAGACTCCAATTCAAATTCTCTATCTGACTCATATTCAATCTCCATTTCATGTTCACTTGCTAATCCCTCGATCAAGTTCACTTCAAATGACTCATTATCCAAATCTCGAGGTTATTTTCTCAGGTGAAAAATATTTACCTCTTTTGTCATATCTCCAAAAGTTAGACGCATTGATCCATTCCTACAGTTGATGATGGCGTTTGCAGTGGCTAGGAAGGGTCGTCCTAGAATGACAGGTGTCTGAGCTTTGGGATTATGTACGGGTTGCGTCTCTAGAATAATGAAATCCATGGAGTAAATGAATTTCCTGACCCGAATGAGAACATCTATAATCTCCCCCTTTGGAATCTTTACAGATCGATCAGCCAGTTGTATAGTAACTCTGGTTGGACGGAGGTCGCCTAACCCGAGTTGCTGATACACAGAGAAAGGAAGAAGATTGATGCTGGCTCATAGATCAAGTAATGCCCTACTTATCGTGGTCTGTCCTATAATATAAGAAATAGTTGGACTCCCTGGGTCTTTATATTTCACAGGAATTGGCCCAATTAGCAACTCACTTATATTAGAAGCAAGGAAGACCTTCTTTGGGATATTTGTTTTCCTTTTCTTAGTGCACATATCTTTTAAGAACTTGGCATATGAGGGGACCTGTTGTATGGCATCAAGAAGGGGTACATTGATCTGGACCTGATTAAATATTTCTCTAATTTTCTCTATTTGAGCATTAGTCTTTTGGTTTGCTAGCCTATTAGGGAATGGTACAATAGGCTTGTATGGTTGCTCATCTGCTTTGTCTTTATTATTTGATTTGGAGGTTGAAGGTTGTGAACTTAAAGATGGATCATTTTTAGTTGGTGGTACTAGAACAGGAGATGTTGACACTGATTTATTCGGAACAGGATGACTAGAAACCTGATTGTCTATCTGCTTTCCAGATCTCAAAATATGAACAGTATTATACTGACTTGGACCTATGTCTTCAGCTTCATGAATAGGGAAGGGGTTCTTAGGATTGGGCACTGGCTGGCTTGGCAATGTTCCCTTTTGTCTTTCATTTAATGAGCTAGCTAGTTGACCTATGTGAACCTCTAACCTATTGATAGCCTGATTGTGGGAGTTCATCATTGAGGCCTGGGTTTTAGATAAGGTTTCAATCATTCTTTCCAAATCTGATAATTTTTTATCAGGAAGATTTTGTGTTTGTTGTTGCTGATATGTGGGCTGGAAGTTATGTTGGAAGCTTGTTTGGAAATTTGGTGGACTCTGGTGGAAACTGGGTTGATGAGACTGAGCAGGATATTGGTGTGAAAATGATGATCTTGGTTGCTCATGACCAGACTGACTCCAAGAGAGATTTGGATGGTTCCTCCATCCCGGGTTGTATATTTTAGAGTATGGATTGTAGTTAGGTCTGGTGTATGCTGCATTTATATTCTCAGGGTACATTTGAGCTTGGTAGATGGGACACTCCTCAAACAGGTGGTTAAGAGCATGGCAATAGGTACAACCCGGGTTGATCACAGGTGGTGGGTTGACCTGATTCACAGAATTTGGTTCCCTAACCTCGAGCAGTTCTAGCCTTTTCATCAATTGAGTTATCTTTGCCTCGGCAGCTATAGAGGATTCAATCGAATGCATACCAGCTCTGGAAGTGGTGGGATTGATTTTCTCAGGGCAAGACTCCCACTGAATGGTTTTTTCTGCTAAAGCCTCAAAGAGATCCCAAACCTGGTTCTCATCTTTCTTTAAAAATTCCCCTTGACACAGTCTCGAGGAGTGTCTTAGTTTGATAATCTAGTCCGTCATAGAGAATTTGGCACTGTCGCCACTTCTCTATGCCATGATGAGGACATTGGGCTAATAAATCTTTAAATCGTTCAAAATACTTCCAAAATAGTTCACTTAATTCCTGCTTAAACTGCATTATATTTTTTCTGATGAGGGCCATTTTATGAATGGGATAGAATTTCTTAAGAAAGACTTTGACAAATTCATCCCATGTCGAGATAGAACTGGCAGGTAGATTGTATAGCCACTTCTTGGCTATATCCTTAAGCGCGAAGGGAATGAACCTTAGTCTAACAGCGTCTTCCCCAGTTGGGGAATTCTCATCATCAAGCACACTTCTTCAAACTCATGAATGAAGAAATATGCGTCCTCGGATTCTAGGCCATGAAATCTAAGGAGTGTATTTATGAATTGTGGTTTAAGCTCAAATTGTTTCCATTTGCTTCGGGTAAAAGAATGCATGAAGGAAGTGAAGTGCGAATGGGGTAGAACTTGTCTTGGAGAGAAGTATTATTAGCCATGATTGGAATTGTGTCAGGAAGTGGTGTTTGTGCAAGTGTAAAAGTCCTAACAAGTCTTGCTGAAATTGGGTCCCGATACTACTCTTGCATTCACAATCACAAACAACGTTCACCAAGCAATCAAGCGAAAAAGGAAAATAACAAACAAGAAAAAGAAAAAAAACAATCACAATCTATCTAGGATATCTGGACCTAGACGACTCCAAACTGTTCGATGAACCGAAGAAGGTTATTGCCGAGTCAGACCATAGCTAATCAGCCAGGTGGGGGCAAGATTGGTGGGAGGTATCCGCACAGAAGCGACGGGCCTAATTAAGCCAAACCACCAGCCTTCGGGGTTTCGCCCCTCAATCCCCAACCTTAGACAATGATTTGACTGGAGTGTGAATCAAAAATAATTTCCAACCTCAGCTGATCTCTTAATGAGTCTGGATGTCCCTAGGGGCCAACGTCTATCAATTTTTATTAAAAAGCTTGGGATTGTGAGTGCTTGGAATCTGATTTTTGGGCCAAGGAAGGGTGATTAAATCCCCACCTTATCTTGTTATTGGGTGGTGCCCTTAAGATCTATTTGTGCAAGTGTACAAGATATGCAAACAAGATTCACTTAAAGCGATGTAAATCAACCAAGAGATGAGTCCTATTCTAAATACAATGCGAACGTACCTTGCTCCAGCACTCTTCAACAGTAAAGTAAATGAATTGAAAAGACACGTGCCTAAAATGCAAACGTCTAATCAATTTTTTTAAACTTTTTCAACAAATGTTTTACTGTTGGTTTATTAGCAGGCTCCTGGTGATGGCATACAAGAAATAAAGTTTGCAGAAAACTTTAATTTTGCAAAGCAAGCAGCCCTGCACAAAATCAGTCAGTAGTGAACTCCTTTTTGCCGCGAATCCGCGACCAGAGCTGAGGAAACGCGGCAATCCAGAGGGTACTTGGTCTCTGCTTTCTAGAACAGAGGCGCACGACCACTTATATGTTACTGCAATCTTTTTTCCTGTTTTCCCTGACCTGTAACCTGCAACAGAGAAGAAAAAATTCGTTTTAGTTCTAAAAATTCAATAAAAACCGTTACCCTCCCCGACAACGGTGCCAAAATTTGTTCGGAAGGATTAATTGTATTAAGAAAAGGTTTAGTGTAAACCGTTGATGTCCGTGTACCGATGATCAAAAACTCCGAATGTATATGTAGGTTTACTTTACTCCTTCCAAATCACTGTTCGTAGCATAAGCTAGGACGGGTCGTATCCGCAGGGAGGATAAGCAATAGAAGCATTCAAGGTTTTTATATTGAAATTTTCGTGAAGAAAAATGAAGGTTCTTCTTTGTTTAAGAAATGAAAAACAAAACGATGTAGAAAGTGAGTGAAAAATCTTTGTGGGTTTTTGATTAGTAGTAAAAAATGCATAATTGTCATCATATTTACCATCACATTTGCACATTTATTCATATTATAATGCACATTTATTAATATTTTGTTATTTAATGTGTGTAGGCCTCGAATTATTATTTTAATAATAAATAAAGCTTAAAAGAGCCCAAAAGCCCAGATCCAAGCCCATGTTTGAAGCCCAGGTGCAAAAGCGCAATTACAAGAAGTCAAAATGCAAATACAAGGGCTAAAAGTTGCAAATATCAAAGATAAGGGAAGGATAGACTTCTATCCAACCCTAAACACTTGCAGGATGAGGATAAAAGCCCAAGATAAGAAGGAAATTCGTGGATAGAAGATTTGGGATATTTGAGATCAAGGTAACTTGATTACTAAGTTATCTCGAAAAAAAGAGCCAGGATGCAGCTTCCAGAAGCAGGCGACCAAATGGATGGACCAGAAGAAGCCACGCGCCAAAGCGCGTGGCCAGATTCCACAGAAATGCCGCAGATCTGCGGCAAAAGCCCAGATTCTGTGGCATTTTGGATGAAGCTGACTACCAACTTTCGTGTGCGATCTTATCTGGGACTCTATCACCTTCTGCACTATAAATATCCCTGCAGGCGCAGCAGAGAGAGGATCCAGAGACGATTAGGGTTTTCTTTTAGCCATTGTTCTTTAAATTTCTGTAAGATTGTAATTTTCTTTTCATGCACGTTGTGGAGAAGAAGGAGCTTTGTAATTGGAGGATTATTCTGCAATAAAGGTTACCTTTTTCCCATTTAATTTTCTGTATTTAGTTTTATTTTATTTCTGTGATCTCTCTGGTTTGGTTTCTAATCATCGATCTTCTGATTTGTTTTCTTTTTTTCTTTCTCTAATCTCTCTTATTAAACAATAAAAAAAATATAAATTGAAAAGATAAAAAAAATGATGATGAACTAATTCTCTCTAGTGGTTTGCTGAAATTCTTAAAGCAACCCTAGCGCAGTTAAGCCTTGATCAGATTGATGACCATCTCTAGAAACCCTAGGTTTAATAACAACTTTTCTTGAAGATTAAACAAGATAACTAAGATTCTTAATCTAGGTTGCATATTAAAAAGACTTTTCATGACTTCAAACTTAAGAACTAGGACAACATAAATTTAAGATTCATCTTCTATTAAGCTGTACCTAGATGTTAGGATGAACCATAGTTTGGCTTTTAAATAATGTAACTTAGTTAGAATCTGGTATTGATTTTTCTTACTTGAATTATTCTTAATAACCTAGGGTGAATTACATACATCTCAAGATGAAGATCAATCTCCTTAACTTGCAATAGGGTTGTGGTAGAAAATCAGCAAAACCACGTCTTTCATATCATATATTCTCAAATCTAATCTCTTTTCTCCTATTTTTGAAGATACAGAGGAATCGAGTCGAAAAGCTTGCATCGCATCCTTCCCTGAGGATCACGACCCGCTTGAGCCCTTGCTACAGCGGATTCGCATTGAGACTAAGAAATCTACACTTCATTCTTTTTATTCACAAATTCTTAAATTCTCAATCAAAATTTTGTTGCCTGGCAGTGAATAATTAACTAACATCTCCTTAATCGGTATTTTGTTTTTATGTCATTGCTTTACTTTTAAAACAAGATAAAATAAAACTCATGTCTACTAACTACCAATTGCTCCACTAACCATGCTAACCTCTTAGTGATAGTTGCCTCACATGGATCCTCAGCCATCACTAATCCTTGGCTTCAAGAGACGATACGAAGCATGTCTCATGAGATTGTTCTTCTACATTCAAACAACACATTAATACCACATAACAAGTTGCAAGCTACTATTAAATCATTAAAACCGGTTAGAGGTGAGCATGAAATAAAGAAGACATTGCAAGTTAGCAAGTTAGTGGGTTAGATGTTAGAATGTTAGAATCCATCATCATGAACTATCAATGGCTCTTGCAAGAGCAAGGCCTTGTAGAGGCTATTAGATTCATGTGGATTATCAAGTAAGTGGTCAGATGGTTAGTGGTTAGTAGTTAGATTGCCATGAGAAAAAAAGTTAGTAAAGCATCATGTAGAAGATGGAGAAGATTATAATAGAGAAGAAAGGAGACACCTATACATAGATTGTCACCATCTATTACATCAATCTCTCTCAATCTCTCTCTGAATCTCTCAGCCCTACTACAAGATCTAAAAATGAAATAAAAATATAAAATACAAGAAAGGAAGAACACCTACACTACACTAAAGATAGAAACCCTAACCTAAAATTAAAAACTGCTTGCATTTAGAGCCTCTGCAGGAGTTTATATAGGCGAAGGATGCTTCTAGAAGACGAGACGGGCCCATGTGTCAAAAATCGACGCGTGGGCCCACCACAATGCCGCGGATCCGCGGCAATACTAGGGACAAAAGTCCCTAGTTTTGGTGAGAATCTTCCTCTGGCTTCTAGGACTTTCCTGGTATATCTTAATTCTGGTATTTTCACTAGAATATTCGTCTGACGTGAGCAAAGGTCTAGATTCAATGCATCTTCTAGATGTTCCCTTACTTGGCCTCCAAGAATTACGGATTTAATTACCCGAAAATGGGGTTAATTAAGCTCTTATCACTCCTTTGCCTTTAAACTCCTGATTTATCTGCAAGAGGGACCAAAACACAGTTTAGACTGACATTTTATTCATAAATTGGTAGGAAAATGCGATATAATAATACAGAATTGTTGACTAATCACAGCCTGCTGCGCGCTGCCTGCTTGTCCCTCTGTCGGTTGTATGTCCTGCTTTCTTGATTTGGGCCCCCGGTTTTGACGAAATCACCCTCCAAAGTCAATAGCTATTCTTGTAGGCTTTTAATCACCAATTAAATGGGATTTTTGGGCTTCTTCTTCATTTCATGCCATGGATCTAGAAACATGCAAGAGAGGTATTATTAATAGGATTTAATATTAAATAAATATGAAGATGTGGTATGAAATATACAATTTTAGAGACTAATCAAATACTTATGAAAGAAAACTCATGACTACTAACTACTAATTGCTCCATTAACCATGCTAACCTCTTAGTGATAGTTGCCTCACATGGATCCTTGGCCATCACTAGTCCTTGGCTTCAAAAGACGATATAAAGTATGACTCATAAGATTATTCTTTCACATTCAAATCACACATCCATTTCACACAATTAAAATACAAGGTACTATTAAATCATCAAAACTAACTTGTTAGCCTGTTAGTGGATTAGATATTAGAATGTTAAAATGTTAGAATCCATCATCATGAGCCATCAATGGCTCTTGCAAGAGCAAGGCCCTGTAGATGCTATTAGATTCATGTGGATTATCAAGTAAGTGGTTAGCTAGTTAGTGGTTAGTAGTTAGATTGCCATGAAAACAAAAACTAGCTAAGCATCATGTAGAAGATGGAGAAGATTACAATGGAGAAGAAAGGAGAATGAGAATGAAGCTTGTGCTGAGAGTAACACCAGTGTAAGTTGTTCTTCTTTTTTCTTATTGTTATAAAATTGAATCTATAGTTACCTTTTTTATGTACTTTGTTTTTGTGTTCTTCTTCTTCTTTTTTACTTCTCTCTTTCCTGTACCAATTGCTATTCAAGTGAGTCTTATAGCATCAAAAGAACCTTACCTTTGTAAGTGCCACCGATAGCTCATGACGATAGATTTTAGTCTCAGTCTGTATCAATTCATACTTGTTTTGTCTTGATGATGTAATGTGGAACGAGAATCAACTTTTATGGGTTATGAGCTGATTGCCTCCACTTCAAGGTAACATCATCGACAAAGATTCAAGGTAAGCTTTTGGTCAAAGGAGGTAAGTAATTATTTTTAATTTCTTTCTTTTAACTTTTAGTGTAAATTACCAACACCACAATCTTTCAAATCTCTTTCACTCCTTTTCAATTTCTTTGTACATATCACTTCTATTTTTTCCACCTTCTCATTCTACCACTTTCTTCCTAACTTAACTTTAACACTTTTTTATTTTCTTTTAAAGAACTAAAAGAAGAACTTTAACCATTCTTTGTAGCATAAAAGAGAACTTACTAAAAAGCTTCCATCGCTAGTCCCTCCTTGTGGATCACGACCCGCATAGCCACTTGCTATAGCGGTAGTATTAAGTACTTGCACATTCTATTCCTAAAGTTCTGAAATTCTGTATTCTTGTGTGCAGGCAAAATCTCAATCAAATTTTGGCGCCGTTGCTGAGGAGGGACGGTAAGTTATTCTCTTTTTAAGTTTACACTTTTGGTTAATTTTCTTCTTTGTTCTTGGCGTATAGGTTCAATAAAATTTTTTTACTACAGTAGACATATAAGTGGCCCTAGACTCTGCTTAAGAAAGCAGAGCCCAGAAGCCCTCAGATTTACTACATTCTTGTGGCAATCTGAGTGAACTACTAACCAGTATTTTCTGCAGGTTGGCTGAATTGCATAGTTTAATATATATAGCATTTATCTCCTTGTTTGACTCACTGTATATACATTTCTAACACAACAGTAAAAAGTTGATTGTAAATGCTCAAAATGATTTAGACTTTGCATTTAGACACGTGTCTATTTCATTACATTTTCTATTTACTGTTGAAGAGTGCTGGAGCCAAGGTATGTGTGCATAGCATTTAGTATAAGGTTCATTCTTGTATGAAATATTGCTTGAGCATTACTTTTTTTCTATATACTTGTACACTGCACTAAATTGATTTAAGGACTTGTCCTATAAACAAGATAAGGTGGGAAAGTCATTACCCTCTCTTAACCCACAAATAATCTCCTCACTCACTAACCCAAGCCTAACTAAAACTGAGTAGACGTTGGCCCTAAGGATATCTCGGACTCAAATAGGAGACAGACCTAAGGGGGAAGTTGATTTGAATCTGACTCTTACCAAATCGGTGACTAAAGTTGGGGATTGAGGGGCAAAACCCCGAAGGCTGGTGGTTTGGCTTAATTAGGCCCGTCGCTTTTGCGCGGATACCTCCCACCAATCTTGCCCCTACTTGGCCGATTAACTTATGGTCAGATTCAGTAAATACCCCTTGTGGACAGTCTAACCATTTAGGAGTCGTCTAGGTCTAAGGTTTACCCTAACTTAGGTTAATTTTTTTTCTCTTTTGTTTTCTTTTTTTGTTTGTTTTTCTTTGTTTGTGTTTGACATATCATGTGTGATATGGCTTATAACAATATTTTTTCCAATTTTAATGGTAATCCATATTACACCCCGACCTCTTTTTTAGATATTACCAACCCGGTATATCATAACTTTAACCAGCCTAGTGTACCGGATTGGTCTTATCGGAATCAATATAACCCATGCCCCCAATCTTATGACCATAGTTTTCAAAATAATTTCAACTCTTCACAGAGTCAATGGGGATTCACCTCCCCTGAGTCCAATTTTCAACCAACTTGTCCTCCTTATCCACCTTGTTCACAATATTTCCAAGATTCATACTCAGTTCCACTAGTTCAAAATAGAAAACCATCAATCTTGGAAATGAGAATGCGTGAGTCCAAGCAACAATCAAAAAATCTGACGGACTCACAATTTCACCATAAATTTTAAAACAAAACTTCATCTTTTCAAGTCCAATCGCAACAAAACGATGAACAAATCGACTATGAAAAGATGCTTGAAGCCACGACTCAGGATCAAATCGCTCGTAATAATGACATAGATCTAATGGTCCAAACTCTCCATTCTCACTGTTTGATCATTTCTGATGTCGCTAACCATTCTGTTAGAGTCGAAGAATCAAATTGTTTTGGAAAACAAGATTCCATTTCAGCATACCCAGTTGAACTTGCCCACACTCCAAATTTTGCAAATGACATTGATAGTTTGACAAGTTATCCCTTTCCTGAAATTGAACTTGAGACTGAATATGATCCTGAACCTCAACTCGGTGATTCAATTCTACTTCCTGATTCAATAATGACTCCAATGTCATCACCTGATTTCAATCTTTTTCCCAAATCAACATTAGATCCTATGCCAATTCATCATGAAATTGAATCGCCTATCTTTTATGATCATCATATTGAACTTGACCAATTTCATACTTTTAAAAGTCCCATTGATAAATTGGCAAGTTCTCATTTTTATAAAATTGAACTCAATGAAAAATGTGACCTAGATTCTCAAATTTGTGATCCAGTTCAAATTCCTGAATCAATATTGACTCCTATTTTGTTACCCAACTTGAGTAATATTTTAGAGTCAGTTTTGATTCCCGCACCTGTCATTCTTGAACTTGAATCACAAATCTTAGAAAGTCACATTCCATTGTAGGAAAATGAATGTGGACTTGAGTTTCAACTTCTTGATTTGGACCCACTTTCTGAACCAATCTCGACTCCTGAACCTTTACTTGACTTAGGGCACTTTCCTGAGTCGGTATTAGTTCCCGTACTTTCTAAGTCCAATTCCATCTTTTCACACTCCATTTTGGGACAAGGGTGTTGATAAAATTGACTCCGAAATTATTTGCAAAATTTGAAATTTAGATAGGGTAAAATTCTTAATAAAAATCATTCATATGTACATCATTTTAGTGGGTTATATTAAAGAAGTTTCTGGTGGGTTCCTCTGAACTTCACGCAAATTCGATTGGGCCGCATTTCGTGGACCAATCAGACCACCACCGGAACCACCACCTTAAGGTAATATTTTCCGTCCCTTTCTTCTTTTTCATGCATCTATGCATTAATTCATACATTGAGGACAATGCATGAGATAGGTGCGGGGGAGCGTTCTAACATAACTTAGGTTCTTCTTTCTATTAAAAAAATAAAAAAACTTACATTTTCTTTACTTTTAAAAACTTTTTGAAAATAGAAATAATATTTTGACAAATTTTTTTGTAAGAAATTAAGTCAATTTTAAGGAATAGGAGAATCATAATTAGGATTTCTGATACTTGGTCAAAATAAGATTATTTGTTTGATTTCTAAGGTTAGGAAGAAAATTTGTGAAAGTAATTTAGTTTTGATCTTTACCTTGAAGAAATATGCACATCTTATACACTTACACACCTAGGGCTCAAAAATAATGATTCTTATCCCTTATAAAAAAAGAAAAAAATATATATGTATACTTATGAAAAATAAACAAATCTAATAATTGATTAGCTAGATGTTTTGACCTAAGAAAGCCTTGGTATTTATGCAAAAGATAATTAGATAAGCTTGAAAAAATATATATATATATAAATCCTCTGATTAAGCTGGTTATTTGTGCCTCATGAAGCATAAATATTCACGCCTAAAAGGGGTACATTTTGTAAATAAAAATCCTTAGTTTCGTGGCTTTGTCTACTCGAGTGTTTAAGTTCTTAGGGGTGTTTTATCACCAGGTGCCCTAAGACTGTCCGGTTTGGGTGTCACCGACTAAAGACTCATTACATAGGCAGATTAGAAAGCCTAATGAAATTGAGGAATAAATACCACCAAAAATAAATATAAATAAGGTATAAGAATTAGAGTTAAAGAATCCTTAGTCAAAATTTCACGATCACGAAGGTGCATATGACTTAGGGTAAAGTAATAGATTAGATGAAAAATACAGTTTGATTTCTTATCTTGATTGATAACAAGTTTTTGAATAAAGACTAAGTTTAGGAATAAAAAGTTCAGTTTTCCTATAACTTATAGATTACTTAATTCTTACAATAATATTTCAAAATGTGTTTTCAAAATACTAACACTTTGTTTCCCTTTCTTTACGGATTTTGTGGGTGTAATCTACTGAAAACCCTCACGAGACAAAACTCGTCCTCTCGAGGAAACATAGTGGTTTAACGGATTGTTGTACATGCTCAGTGCAATCGCGTAACCTGCGAAAGTGGTCTAATAATCTTTGATTTAGTTTTGTTGTTTTGCTCAAGGACGAGAAAAAGATAGGTGTGGGGGTGTGATTGCACACATTTATTGCATTATTCTTTATTACATTTTCACATTTATCATATAATAAATCTGCTAAATTCCTTGTCTTAAATGTCTATTTTGCAGAAGATAATCATGGGGAAAAAGAGGATACAATCAAATAAATATAAGTTAAATTCAGATTTACTAGATCTATTTGGTTAAAGGAGGATGATCCCAAATCCAATTGATTAAATTCAGTTTTTGGTGAATCAAGTGGTTAAATCTAAAGATCAACTGAGGATAACGTTAAATACAGAATCCAAATCCAAAGAGATAAATGGATAGAGAGAAGATCAATGGATGAGATGAAGCAAATTTGACACAGATTCTGACTAGATATATTTTAGTATTTGAATCATAACTTTCTCTACCGAAGCTCAAATCTAATGATTCAAGATGATCCAAAAAGAGGACTTAAAGGGCTACAACTATTAAGTTTATCACTATTTCTAATTCTATTATTTGATAAGTTATATTCAGCAATCAACATGCCATCAAGCTGCAGATCAGAACTGAATATCCACATCAAATCAAGTTTGGAGATAAGGGGAGGATTCAAATTCAGAAATATCCAACTTCCCCTATCTTCATACTCCTCTAACCTCTTTATTTCTCCTATAAATACCTACAATCTCAAAGGCAAAAACAAACGACGATGATGCAGAGATAGAATTTAGTCCACTTTTTCATTCTTTTTAGTGTAGGTTTTTATTTTTCTTTTCATGCAATTTTTAGTTTTCATTTATGTAATTCAGAGGAGATTAGAGTTTCATAGGAGAATGAGAATGAAGCTTGTGCTGAGAGTGACACCGGTGTAAGTTGTTTTTCTTTTCTCTTATTGTTATAAAATCGAATCTATAGTTACCTTTTTATGTACTTTCTTTTGTGTTCTTATTCTTTTCCTACTTCTCTCTTTCCTGTACCATTGCTATCCAAGTGAGTCTTATAGCATCGAAAGAGCCTTGCCTTTGCGAGTACCACCAATAGCTCATGACGATGAATTTTATTCTCAGTCTGTATCATTTCATGCTTGTTTTGTCTTGATGATGTAATGTTGAAGAGACGAGAATCAACTCTTATGAGCTATGCACTGATTGCCTCCACTTCAAGGTAATATCGTCGCCAAAGATTCAAGGTAAGCTTTTGATCAAAGGAGGTAAGTAATTATTTTTAATTTCTTTCTTTTAACTTTTAGTGTAAATTACCAAGTCCACAATTGTCCAAATCTCTTTCACTCTTTTTCAATTTCTTTGTACATACCACTTCTATTTTCTCCACCTTCTCATTCTACCACTTTCTTCTTAACTTAACTTTAACATTTTTTTATTTTCTTCTAAAGAACTAAAAGAACTTTAACCATTCTTTGTAGCATAAAAGAGAACTTACTAAAAAGCTCCCATCAATAGTCCCTCCTTGTGGATCACGACCCGCATAGCCACTTGCTATAGCGGTAGTATTGAGTACTTGTACATTCTATTCCTAAAGTTCTGAAATTATGTATTCTTTTGTGCAGGTAAAATCTCAATCAAATTTTGGCGCTGTTGCCAGGGAGGGACGGTAAGTTATTCTCTTTTTAAATTTACACTTTTGGTTAATTTTCTTCTTTGTTCTTGGTGTTTAGGTTCAACAAAGAATTTTTGCTGCGGTAGACATATAAGTGGCCCCTTGACTATGCTTAAAAAAGTAGAGCCCAAAAGCCCTCAGATTTCCTACATTCCTATGGCAATCTGAGTGAACTACTAACCAGTATTTTCTGCAGGTTGGCTGAATTGCATAGTTTAATATATATAGCATTTATCTCCTTGTTTGACTCACTGTATATACATTTCTAACACAACAGTAAAAGTTGATTGTAAATGCTCAAAATGATTTAGACTTTACATTTAGGCACGTGTCTATTTCATTACATTTTCTATTTACTGTTGAAGAGTGCTGGAGCCAAGGTATGTGTGCATAGCATTTAGTATAAGGTTCATTCTTGTATAAAATATTGCTTGAGTGTTACTTTTTTCTATATACTTGTACACTGCACTAAATTGATTTAAGGGCTTGTCCTATAAACAAGATAAGGTGGGGAAGTCATTACCCTCTCTTAACCCACAAATAATCTCCTCACTCACTAACCCAAACCTTAAAACTGAGTAGACGTTGCCCTAGGGACATCTCGGACTCAAATAGGAGACAGACCTAAGGGAGAAGTTGATTTGAATCTGACTCTTACCAAATTAGTGACTAAAGTTGGGGATTGAGGGGCAAAACGCCGAAGGCTGGCAGTTTGGCTTAATTAGGCCCGTCGCTTTTGCGCGGATACCTCCCACCAATCTTGCCCCTACTCGGGCGATTAACTTGTGGTCAGATTCAGCAATATACCCCTTGTGGACAGTCTAACCAGTTAGGAGTCATCTAGGTCTAAGGTTTACCCTAACTTAAGTTAGATTTTTTTTCTTTTTTGTTTGCTTTTTTGTTTGTTTTTCATTGTTTGTGTTTGACATTTCCTGTGTGATATGGCTTATAACAATAATTTTTCCAATTTTAATGGTAATCCATATTACACCCCGACCTCTTTTTCGGATGCTACCAACCCGACATATCATAACTTTAACCAACCTAGTGTGCCGGATTGGTCTTATCCTAATCAATATAACCCATGCTCCCAATCATATAACCATAATTTTCAAAACAATTTCAACTCTTCATAGAGTCAATGGGGATTCACCTCCCCCGAATCTAATTTTCAACCAACTTGTCCTCCTTATCCACCTTGTTCACAATATTTCCAAGATTAATATTCAGTTCCACCAGTTCAAATAGAAAACCAGTAATCTTGGAAATGAGTATGCGTGAGTCTAAGAAACAATCAAAAAATCTGACGGACTCATAATTTCACCACAAATTCCAAAACAAAACTTCATCTTTTCAAGTCTAATCGCAACAAAACGATGAACCAATCGACTATGAAAAGATGCCTGAAGCTATGACTCAGGCTCAAATCGCTCGTAATCATGACATAGATCTAATGGTCCAAACTCTCTATTCTCACCGTTTGACCATTTCTGATGTCGCTAACCAAAGAATCATGTTATTTTGGAAAACAAGATTCCATTTCAGCACACCCAGTTGAACTTGCCTAAACTCCAAATTTTGCAAATGACATTGATAGTTTGGTAAGTTATCCTTTTCTTGAAATTGAACTTGAGACTGAATATGATCCTGAACCTCAACTCGGTGATTCAATTCTACTTCCTGATTCAATAATGACTCTAGTGTCTCCACTGATTTCAATTTTTTTCCCGAGTCAACATTGGATCCTGTGCCAATTCATCATGAAATTGAATCGCCTATCTTTTATGATCATCTTATTGAACTTGAACAATTTCATACTTTTGAAAGTCCTATTGACAAATTGGCAAGTTTTCATTTGTATGAAATTGAACTCAATGAGAAATGTAATCTAGATTCTCAAATTTGTGATCCAGTTCAAATTCCTGAATCAATATTGACTCCTGTTTTGTTACCCAACTTGAGTAATATTTTAGAGTCAGTTTTGATTCCCACACCTGTCATTCTTGAACTTGAATCGCCAATCTTAGAAAGTCACATTCCATTGTGGGAAAATGAATGTGGACTTGAGTTTTAACTTCTTGATTTGGACCCACTTCCTGAACCAATCTCGACTCCTGAACCTTTACTTGACTTAAGTCACTTTCCTTAGTCGGTATTAGTTCCCATACTTTCTAAGTCCAAGTCAATCATTCCATCTTTTCACACTCCATTTTGGGACAAGGGTGTTGATAAAATTGAATTCGAAATTATTGGTGAAATTTGGAATTTAGATAGGGTAAAATTCTTAATAAAAATCAGTCATATATACATCATTTTAGTGGGTTATAATAGAGAGGTTTCTGGTGGGTTCCTCCGAACTCCACGCAAATTCGATTGGGCCGCATTTCGTAGACCAATCAGACCACCACCGGAACCACCACCTTAAGATAATATTTTCCTTCCCTTTCTTCTTTTTCATGCATCTATGCATTAATTCATACATTGAGGACAATGCATGAGATAGGTGTGGGGGAGGGTTCTAACATAACTTAGGTTTTTCTTTCTGTTAAAAAAGAAAAATTAACATTTTCTTTACTTTTAAAAACTTTTTGAAAATAGATATAATATTTTAACATATTTTTTTGTAAGAAATTAAGTCAATTTTAAGGAATAGGAGAATCATAATTAGGATTTCTTATACTTGGTCAAAATAAGATTATTTGTTTGATTTCTAAGATTAGGAAGAAAAATTGTGAAAGTAATTTAGTCTTGATCTTTACCTTGAAGAAATATGCACACCTTTTACACTTACACACTTAGGGTTCAAAAACAAAGATTCTTATGCCTTATAAAAAAAAGAAAAAAAATATATGTATATATATAAAAAATAAACAAATCTAATTATTGATTAGCTAGGTGTTTTGGCCTAAGAAAGCCTTGGTATTTATGCAAAAGATAATTAGATAAGTTTGAAAAATATATATATATATAAATCCTCGGATTAAACTGGGTATTTGTGCCTCATGAAGTATAAGTATTCACGCCTAAAGGGGGTATATTTTATAAATAAAAATTCTTAGTTTCATGGCCTTGTCTGCTCGATTGTTTAAGTCCTTAGGGGTGTTTTCTCACATGGTGTCCTAAGACTGTCCGGTTTGGGTGTCACCGACTAAAGACTCGTTACATGGGCAGATTAGAAAGCCTAATGGAATTGAGGAATAAATACCACCAAAAATAAATATAAATAAGGTTTAGGAATTAGAGTTAAAGAATCCTTAGTCAAAATTTCACGATCACGAAGGTGCATATGACTTAGGGTAAAGTAATAGATTAGATGAAAAATACAGTTTGATTCCTTACCTTGATTGATAACAAGTTTTTGAATAAAGACTAATTTAGGAATGAAAAGTTTAGCTTTCCTATAGCTTATAGATTACTTAATTCTTACAATAATATTTCAAATAACTTTCTCTTTCAAATGTGTTTTCAAAATACTGACACTTTGTTTCCCTTTCTTTATAGATTTTGTGGGTGTAATATACTGAAAACCCTCACGAGACAAAACTCGTCCTCTAGGGGAAACCTAGAGGTTTAACGGCTTGTTGTACATGCTCAGTGCGATTGCATAACCTGCGAAAGTGGTCTAATAATCTTTGATTTAGTTTTGTTGCTTTGCTCGAGGACGAGCAAAAGATAGGTGTGGGGGTGTGATTGCACACATTTATTGCATTATTCTTTATTACATTTTCACATTTATCATATAATAAATCTGCTAAATTCCTTATTTTAAATGTCTATTTTGCATAAGATAATCATGGGGAGAAAGAGGATAAAATTAAATAAATATAAGTTAAATTCAGATTTAGTAGATCTATTTGGTTAAAGGAGGATGATCCCAAATCCAATTGGTTAAATTCAGTTTTTGGTGAATCAAGTGGTTAAATCTAAAGATCAACCGAGGATAACGTCAAATACAGAGTCCAAATCCAAAGGGATAAATGGATAGAGAGAAGATCAACGGATGAGATGAAGCAAATTTGACTCAGATTCTGACTAGATACATTTTAGTATTTGAATCATAACTTTCTCTACCGAACCTAAAATCTAATGATTCAAGATGATCCAGAAAGAGGACTTAAAGAGATACAACTATTAAGTTGATCACTATTTCTAATTCTGTCATTTGATAAGTTATATTCAGCAAACAACACGCCATCAAGCTGATCATCAGAACTGAATATTCACATCAAATCAAGTTTGGAGATAAGGGGAGGATTCAAATTCAGAAATATCCAGCTTCCCCTATCTTCATACTCCTCTAACCTCTGCATTTCTCCTATAAATATTTTGAAGTCAAGCAAGCCTAAAAAATAGTTTCAGGCAGATAGTTTATTTAGCTTGACTTTTCTATATAAAAGTGGTGGCATACCTCCCTACTCCTGTTCGATCGATCAAAGCTCGACCCAATGACAAAAGGTCCGACCAATCAAATGAGTTTATCTGATGACTTATCAAGCCAAACTCATTGAAGAAGGTTCGTGACGCATTCTCTTGGAGAACCTTTCCACTGTTTCCACGTTCATATCAAAAACATGGTGACCGATCAAATGAAAGATCAAACGAGTTTAGCTGATGACTTGTCAAGCCGAACTCATTGAAGAAGGTTCGTGACGCATCCCTCTGCAGAATCTTTCCAATATGGAAACAAGATAAGGATTGGCAGAGAGTTCACGAGGAACAATAATCTTTAGATCAAGATCTTGGGAATTCGTGTCCATTCCTTTAATCCCCAGCTCACCTACAGAGTGAAAACCCAGGGGAAGCATCACGTTACTCAAAGTAACGAAATGATCCAACGCCTCTAATGACTAAGGATTGAGGAAAATATTGGCCCTTAAGCCCAACATAAGTCCTCGACAACTCATCTTGCTGAGGGGAATAGCATGGCTAGCCCAACTTAAATGGTAGTTGATAAAGACATATCAAATCCGTTGACAGCTAAGGATTTGCTAAAAATCCTAAGGAACCTGTTCCCATTTGATTCCTCTCCAAAATCACTTACGAATTCCCATCCATGGAATGATAGAACCACATAAGAAGATATTCATTTCCCTCGCGAAATGACGAGTCAAGCCTATCATGTTAATATTAAACCTCTGGTAGTAAGACTCTAACATACTCCCCGGCAGATAAAACCAACATCCCCGTGAATCTGGTCAATATCCCCAGCAAATTAAACTCCATCCTTATCACGTTAACATTTCACCTCTGACAGGCTATTTTACAAATCTTGTTCTAAATCCCCATGGAGTTCTCTGACATATAATCTTTCATGAGATTCATATTTCTTAACTCCACAGCGAGTTTCTAGTAGACTCTCTTCAAAGTTTATTATCTCCCTTCCAAGTCCCCAATGGACTTTCTTGGTTGTCACGTTAACAATATACCTCTGATAATTTCTTCTAAATAAAATCCAACGGAGATATTAATTTTCCCACGAGTTCACAACCAAATCCTATCTTCCCCAGTGGAATTATTTCTTTTACCGTCATTTCCAGCTTGTCACCTCTGAATGGTAAAAAAAAAAAAATCTCGAGCTTGGTGGTTTATTAATCGGTCATGTTCATGACACCTCTCAACCGACAGATAACCAAATCTCATCTTTCAGTCCAGTAGGGACTATACCTTTGTTGTTATGTCCAGTTCATCACCTCTGAACTACAGGGTTCTGAGTCTAGCAACTCCCAATCGGTTATGTCCATATTACCTCTGAACTGACGGGTACCTAGATCTCTCTCTCTTATGGTATTTCAACTATCATGTCCAATTCACCACCTCTGAACAGATGAGTTCATAACTTTGTTCTCCTCCCTCTATCAAGGTCAGGAGCTCTTGCTGTCATGTTAACATTAAACCTCTAAACAACAGATTGCGAGTGTAAGATCCCTTAGTTGGTCATGTCCAGTCAACCACCTCTGAACCAACAGGAGTCCAGATTCAATCTATCTCTGCAGTCCCTGGTGGACTAGCTGCCAAGTTAATATGACTACCTTTAGCAGCGAATTCAAAGTTTAGTGTGTCTTAGTCTATCATGTCCAGTTTATCACCTCTGAATAAATGGGTCCCTAAAATCGGGTTCACCTCCACTTTGTCATCATGTCCAGATCATCACCTCTGAATGACAAAATTTTGACCAATCATGTCTAGTTTGTCACTTTTAACTGGCAAATCCTAGGCTTCATTTGTCTTAGTTCAGTAGGAACTATCACAGGTTGTGGTGTCTAATCCATCATAACCTATTCATAAATCTGATGATCTTTAATCTGTTATGTTAATATTTACCTCTGAACAGTAAAGATCGTCAAGTTCACTCTTTTCCATCCTCATCTCAACATGATTTGAGTTGAGTCATTTTTCAAATTTATTTAATAACTAATTCTATCAGTTCATCACCTCTGAATAGATTAGTTATACCGTTATTTCCTTTCTTTTGAGGGTTGTAATATAACTTGAAAATAATTATTATAAACTCAGAAGATAAAACAAGCTGGAAATACAACAGAGGAGTCAAATAAAATTATTTTTATTGATTCAAGAGGGGGATACGTAGATTATAAGCTATGAGGGTGCTTCGTAAGACTTGATCCATTCTTCAAGGATGGCCAGCTTATTCTTCCTCTCTCAACAGCCCTGATGAATGCCTGCGATCTCAACTCGGCCACATTAAAGTTCGCTGTCTGGGACAGACGAGCCTCAATTTCAGCTAAAGTTGCCCTCTGAGCTATCTTCTGCTGTAGGACTTCATCATTTTGAGCTTTGCGCTGATCCAGCTGAGTGATCTCCTCTAGGCATACCGGTTCAGCCTTGAACAAAAGAAGATTAGCCCTCTTGATTATTTCCTTGACCTTCTCAATTTTATCCTCGGCATCAAGAAGAGCGCTACTGGAAGCGTCAATGGCATCTCCAATCTCTACTTTCCTTATTTCCAAGGACTTTAAGTCTGAAGATATTGCTTCAGCTGCTTCCTGTGCTGCAAGGTGGGCCTCAAGCATTTGAGCAATGAGGCGTTCAAGCTCTTCATTAGCGGAGGAGTCTAGGTCTAAACTGCTAAGGCGGCGCCACTCGACCACGTCCCTCTCAAGCCTTTCCACCAGAAGCTCTAATGCGGCAACCTGATCATCCCCTCCAAAGTCTCGAATGCTATCGATATTTCGAGAGAGGACCACCTTCAGAGCAGAAAAAGAGCTAGTTGAGCCCTTCAAGATTAAAGCGACAGATCGCTTTAGGCTCTTGTAGAAGCTATCAACCATCTCGGCCATAAATTTTTGCTCGGCTTCAACTACTCCCGGTGAGCGAGTAGTACCTGAAGACAAAGCTTCCACCAGCTTCACTGTCATAACGGTAAAGGAAATGACAGAAGCACTGGCTGGAGAAAGACGAGGGATCACCGGTGATCTAGGAGGAGTCCTCATTGAAACCAGTATACCAGCCACGATGGAAGTAGGACTAGTGACTATTTCAGGAAGAACTGGCTCAACAACCAGTGTCAGAGACGTAGGGCTAGTAATTATCCTCAACCCAGTGGTTGTCAGGGTAGGTGGCGTCAAAGAAACCACCGGTATCTCACCTACCGATTCAGCTGGGAGTGAGATTGGTTCTGTAGCCACCGTCTCCTCAGCCTCTTTAACTCCACTGGTAGGCTCAGGCTGATAGGATGGTAGGTCGTGATACAAGACATCCAACTCAGCAACATCCGTTGAGGCTGAAGCACTCGCCTCACCCCTGATTCCCTCAGGAAAACCAACTGCTCCCCTTGAAGTCGATGCATCCAAAGGCGAAACATCTGTAAAAAGACTTTGTTGAAAACAAGACATAATGAATGTCAGGGGAGAATTGCTTACAAGAAATCAAAGTATTACCAAGAGGCGATACCGCCTCAACCACCTCAGTAACAGTCTCTTTTAGGACTCCCCCGACGGTAGCGCTAATTCCACAAAGCTCCATAGAAGAGACTTTGGCAGTTACGGAAGGGACGTCCGGCTCACCTTCGCTCACCAAAGCCTCTGTGGTCTATCCTATAAAGCTTGAGGCCATTGGACTCTCTTTCGAGGCCCCAGCACCCGAAGGACCAACATCAGTCGCGTCACCTCCAGAATCTTCTGAGATGACGAAGTAGCTAGCCTCGTCACCTTCCTTATAAGTAAACAGAGGATCATAATAATCCCCTTGTTCTCTTGCAGCCTCGGTTCCTGGTTCTCTTACAGTCTCGGTTCCTGAATCATAGGATAAATGAATGAGCTGTATGAAATATATAAGTACAAGTCGCAAAAATAAAACTGGTCTTACCCTGGCCAGGAACAGTTTTATCAGTCACTTGCTTCTGCGCCGATAGTTTAATAATTAGCGGGGCAGGAGGAGGAGGACTGCAGCTGATTCACTCTCTGCAATAACAGTGGGAGTGTAGGACGAGGCTTCTTCACCACCCTCTTCCTCGAGATCCACCTTGCGGCTTTCGTTTGAAGTAGACGTCGGGATCTTCTTCCTCCACCTCTTCCACCTCCATGTCTTCCATAGGGGCTATGCCTACCTCACCTGGAACATCTGCTGGAACCTTAGCACCCGTGACTCCTTCAAAGTGAGGACTTTCCGCGTCCGAAGCTTCACTATCGACAGTGGCGACGAACTACGGGAGGCCTGGCACCCGGACCCTTTTGCCCTCACCTTTCTCGCTGACTTTTTGCTTCAGCCGCTGAGAGATCAACTTCACACCAAAGAGTTAATAGAAAGTTCGGTAGGTGAGAAGTTTGAAGTTCTGTACCATTGACAGAACCCCAAAGTCATCAGTAGATTCAGGGTCCTCAACGGTATGTACAGTCGGGCCTCAGTACAACCAGCAATGAAGAACCACCAGGCGCAAGCACCATTGATGAGGCTCCCTATGAAAGCCATGCTAGTGTTCGGATTACCAACATAGAGTTAGTCGTACCTAAACTGATGAGCAAATTGACTGGGGACATACGACTCTAAATAGCAGGTATCCCCGCTCCTGTACACTAGATATGATGGCGGAAGCTAACCAGCCATTCGAAGATTCCCCGGCTCACCGACGTCTTCCCATCTCTCACATCCTTGAATTCCTCCCCATAGCCCGCTTTGCGGATATAGGGGAAGCACCGAAAGAGACTATAAACGTCGTACCGATACAGCAGCTTGCGGACCGTGGCTACATAGGTTCGTGACCATGAAAATCCCTCAAATCGGCGGAGAAGCGCCATTCAGACACCCTTTGGAGGCTCTTCACCAAATAGTTGGTAAGTGAAGAGCGAACCATGCCATCAAATAGGTATATGGCAAGCCGATCTTGGGGTTTGGTCGTCACGGGGCAAGATGGTGCCTTTCCCCCTTTTCGTCGTTGGTGGCCTGCAAAAAGCCTCCATCAACGCACGAAGGCCTCGGTCAATACAACACACCATTGCCGGAAGAAGTCCAAGGGAGTGACCATGGACTAGACGAACAGTCGGAAGTAAGATAGTGGGAAGGACGACATCGCTAGAAGGAGATGACACCAGACATCTCTTCAACCAAACCGATAAAAATCCCGCCAAAAGCGCCTTCCGGGACATTGGTTGACGGGCCTGACGATGGAAACTCCTTAGAATGTCACCCTTCTTATAGATACCATCGTCTTCTTCCAAGACAATATCTCCCTGGGAATGTTCTTTCATCCTCTGAAAAATGTCCTCGTCTGTAATCCCGTAGTGAGCCGCTTCAGGAGCATCTTCTTGGTTGGGGAATAGGTAACTCCCCCAGCTCTTTGAACTGCTCGAAGCTCCCTTATGGTTCCCATGTATACTCGAGCAGAAGTAAAAATGGCACATCAATTCCCGGTAAGTCTCGAACATGGCGGGCTCCTGCTTCTCCAGAAGTGCCAATTCCACCTCGCATGGGAAGTATTCTTCATAAGGGAGAGATCCCATTGGCAGAGCAGAGACTTCCCATATCTCATGCAAAGCCATGCCCATTTTGCCTACAGGGGTAAAGAAAGTCCCTGTAGCTAGAAAGTACAACTCGAAGATGGCGTAGAAGTTCGCTACGCTCATCTGGATGCCATAGCAGGTTGCCCTGACAGCCTCGTGGAGTCCCAGCTCTCCAAATCCTCTTCAAAATGGGCCAAGACGTATAGGGTCAAGTCCCTCCACCAGGCCTTGGGAGGATGAATCCAGCCTGGGGTCCTGCAAGCAGTCGTCGGATAGTTACCATGGACTCTAAAGAATTAATTTCCAAAGGTTTGAGCCATAGCGGGATTTTCCCCCACCGGGATGTCTTGGAGAACGTTTCTAGGGTGAAGACCCAATATGCAGCGAGGAGGACCTGCCCTTGAATAGCAAGGAGAAGCAGCTATCAAGATACCCACATGGGCTGAGTCAGTGGTCCGGGTAACCTGCCATTTCATCTTCCGAAGCCTCGTCACGCATTGGAAGAAAGACAGCTGGAAATGACGCTTGCTAGACGGGAGGTAATATTTCTCGCCATCCAGATTGAAGATCCACTGCCCCTCCCCGGCCAGCAGCTGATTATCGGTGTCAGGCGCTACGTCCCCAAACATGAAGCCGGGCTTCTGGTGAATTTTTGGTCAAAATTCTCGAGGGGAGCAGTGGTCAAGATACTCCTCATGGTACGCTGATCTCCGGTGTGGATTAGAGCGTCTCGGCCAGGAGCGCTCCGCTCACTGAATAATGAGGCTTGCCCTTAGAATTGCAGGCTAACATTGCCATCCAATCCCCTGGCTATTTCAAAGAGACTGTTCAAAGGTCCCGGAGTATAGTGCACTACGAAGCAAGAAGAAATTGTATTAGTCCATTAGCCAAAGAAAAGAAAACTAAAGCAAAAAAAGAAAATTACTAAGGTATAGCTTGGCTATCCGAGCGAAGCTAACCTAGCATTAGCTTCGCCCTGAAGCTCAACTTCGCACTCTGCAGCTTAGCTTCGCACTCTGCACGAAGGCAGGGTGCAAAAAATCACTAAGTGATTAGCTTCACTCCAGAAGCTTAACTTCGCATCCTGTCACTGAACAGAATGCAAAGAAGTCCCAAGGACTAACTTCGCTGGAAAGGCACTTGTGCCTAAAATTATTTGAAGAACTCTAAAATCCTTTTTCCAGCTATGCTTCTAGAGCTAGCTTCGCATCCTGCCATGTGACGAAACGTGAACAGCCCTAAGGGCTAATTTCGCATAGAAGCTTGGAGAAGAAACCATTCGGTTTCTAAATTTCAATTCACAAAATTGAAGGGGAATTAAATCCCCTAAAAATTCGGTGGATTTAAATTTAGGGAGAATAGTTCCCTGAGATCACTGGATCATGGTGAATCACTCTGGATTCACCATGAAATAGCCAGTAAATGGCTTCGAAAAGAGATAAAAATCTCTGGATAAAAGGGAAACTCCCTACTTACGATGGGGCGTTCGATGATCGGAGGAGGAGAGGGCGCCTCCATAGCAGAGGTCACTGCCTCTTTGCCTGCTCGTCGTTTGGGAGACATGAAGAACTAAGGAGTTCTGAAAATTGGAATGAAGGATAAGAAGAAGAAAGAGATTCGCTCTCTAAAAATTCAAAGTATTTTAAGAGAAGTTAATTCTCTCTTGCAGCCCATCAGACTTTTATAGACATAAAATTGTCTAACTTCGCCTCCTTGAAAGGAGCGCACGCGATCATTTCAAATTAATTTGAAACGGCGCCTAAGCGCCTTTCTCAAGAAGCCTTGCTTCAGCTCCGCTAAGGGCTAGCTCCGTTGTGAGTTCAGCGTTGACTTTGCGCAACGCTTGATTAACTTCGCTGAAAGCTAGGCTTTAGCTCCGCTAAAAGCTCATCTTTAGCTTTGCGAAAAATTTTGTGCTAGCTCCGCTGGAAGCTCGTTCCTGACTTAGCTGAAAATCCGTCTTCAACTTCGCTGGAAGCTTAGCTCCGCTAAGAGTTTTCCTTTCCTCCTCAGGAAAAGGCTTACCTAAGCTAGTCCATTCCTGTTTCTTGCGAAGTTTAAAGTGAAAAGAAGGGGAGCAAAGTAAATGAGCAAAAAGTAAAATTTTTATTGATTCAAAAGGGAAGATACATTGATAATACATCAAGATTGTCTTTCATACAATAGGGTCCTTGCTCCAAAGGCGTACAAGTTATCTTATCTACTTTCAGGATGATAAGCCATCCAAGACCACCAAACCAACTGGACACGAAAGGTCTTCCTCCTGCACAAGGCTGTAATCCTTCGCTTAATGGCAGATTTTGCCATCAAGGAGCTGGATCTTCTTTGATCAAAATTGGAAAGGGATTGGTTGCCATCAGAAAGCTGGATCTGCCTTTGCTTAAATTGGCAAAGGGAGGATCCGAGACCTTACTGGTGACGTCCGCTTTCCCGAAGTGGATCATCTCGGATAAGTGACCAGCAGCCCCTTCCCGAAGTGGATTATCTCGGATAAGCGACCACCAGCTTCTTCCCGAAGTGGATCATCTCGGATAAGCGACCGTCGGCCTCTTCTCAGAACGCGCACCAGATATCCCAGTATATTCCTCCTGCTTATGACCGAAGCCTCAACTTGAAAATCAGGAGGCATACTTTTATTCTCCTTCATCAAGATGAAAAAACTGGGAGCACAATATACTGCAATGCAAACAGAAAAAAGGTTAGCATTAAATAAAAAAAAGGGAAGGGTCGAAATGCTAAGCCAAAGTTTTATTCTTTGGGCGAAGCTATCTAGATCCGGCCCTGTTATGTCCTGAGGATAAGCTTCAAATAAGCAGAGGATAGCCTTGCTTGCATGGCAACGCTAGAACAATTTAGCATAAGCCAAGTCTTAGCTTTGCCCCAGGCAGTTAGGCTGAAGAAGCCTCAAAAAAGGACCAAGTCCTAGCCTCGCCTATATGGCTAGGCTAGACTGACCCGGGAGGGCGCAATCTTAACCCCACCTATATGGCAAGACTAGCTCAACCTTGAAGAGGCCAAGTCCTAAACCTCGCCTATATGGCAGATTTAACAGATCAAGGCAGAAACTTCACGTGGAAAGATCCTTTGCCTGATCAAGCAAGAACGCTAACTTCACCGGGAAGCTTAAAAATAGGGTTGAAACCCTTTTCCGAAAGTCAGCCAAATGCAGAGACCAAGGGAATTTAATCCCTGAGATACTTGGTAAAGCTAAGAAAATTAAGGGAGATAAACTCCCTAAAGTCACTGGATGGCCGAAACTCATCAGATCTTGATCGGATAATAACCAGAGTGAGAGTCCCTACTACTTCAGGGACCTCAGTCTCCTTGCTTGAGCAATGAGAAGGGGTTATAAACAAACCGCCTAGAAAGAGAGGAGTATGTTTCTCTGAGAAGGACTATAAGAGTCCTATTTATAGGCCTTGTGGCCTGACTACGCCGCTACCACTTCGAGCTTGGGAGCGCGGGGGAAGTTAAAACATTCAAATGCTTGACCTTGAGAAAGGGAATAATCTCCCTCGGGAATACACACGAAGTTATTTGAACTTCAGAAAGGGGAATAATCTCCCTCATAAATGCAAGGAAAGTTATTCAAACCTTGAAAAAGGGAGCAATTCCTCGCGTAATTCGCAAAAACGGTTAGCTTCGGGAACGGAACGTCGCTCCATCACAACGAGCGCGAGGCTAATGCTCATATTCCAACCCAGTTTGAAACGAAGCTACTTCAGGAAGCTCAAAGGCGAAGCTACCCAGAAGCGCAAAGCTACACGGAAGTGGATTGTTACAATTCCTCGGTGAACCTATTCCAGCCTGAAAGTGGGGCTAAAGGCGAAGTTGAACTCAACCACCAAGGCGACGTTCACATTCACGTACCATTGATCATCAATCAAAGCAGTTCAAAGTATTTCAAAATCTGAACCATTCCATTACAGATTCACGAAAACTTTGAAGGGGGTCTTGTTGACACTCGAAAAAGACAGAACTCTCGCATTCATCTTCAACTGGTCTGAACGACATCTAACTTATCGACATCTACAAAAGATAAGTTGAAGACAAGCTGATGACCAGAGACAAGGCAGCAACATGGACATTACTGATCCAGTAAAGCAGATAGTAAGCCAAAGTTACCTTTGGAGAGACCTAAGCAGACCTAAGACGCTAAGTTAGCTAATTACTTAGCTTGGCATGAGCCCAAGGTAAGCTTCATAACTCTGCATGGAACTAGCAGCTTCGCCTAAAGCTTGGTTGGTAGCCTCGCTTTGAGGCTAACTATTAGCTTCGCCTGAAGCTTCCCATTTAGCCCCGCCAGAGGCTGATCCAGGAGCTTCGCATCAGAAGCCTTATCCCTAGCTGGTTTAGCTCCACCATGGGTTGAGTCATAACTCCGCTATGGGCTGAGTTTTAGCTTCGCACGAGGCATTGAAAGTTGTTGGTTACGAAATGATACCAATTGTAGGATCTAAATTATGTCAACAAAAATACTCAAATAAAGGATGATTAGCGTTAAAATATAAAATTGCATAAAAGGAAATAAATCTCAGAAAATAAAGCAAACGCAAACACAAGAGATTTATCCTGCTTCGGTCCTCTTGACCTACATCCAGTCCCCAAGCCACCCGCTTGAGATTTTCCTTTATCCTTTGATTTTGTACACCCAAAATCAACACCTTGTATACCACTTGACAAATCCCCTTTACCAAATGTATACAACTCTTCTTACAAACCAAGAAGACACAACACCATGTACAATCTCTCTTTAACCCGAAGATGCTCTTGTACAATCTTTCTCTTTGAGTGATTACAAGCAATCCTATAAGTCTTGAATCCATATGTGATCGTGAACAAGGACTCTTATAGGTGGACTGTCAGAAATCTTCATTAAAGGATTAGAATTTGAGTGAAGAATTGAAAGTAGAAACAATTTTCTGAAAAATATATTTTTGAACAGAGTTTTTGGGCAGAAAACTATTGATTTTAATTGGTGTTTTAAGCCTAGGACAACATCCTTATTTACAGCTGAAATCTATGGTCAGTTAGGGTAGTTATCAGGACAAATTTGAATATTGAAACGTTGGATAAAATACCAGAAATCAGAAACTGTCTAACAGTCAGAAACTGCCATTAGTCAACTAGGGTCTATGGGTTAGTCGACTAGAAGAAAAACTTTTGCCTATATTAGTCGACTAATAAATGGGGCAAGTCGACTAGGGTATGGCTGATACAAAAGACATGTTTCTGAAAACTGAGTATAGTCGACCAGTAGAAGGTATAAGTCGACTACAAATATTGCTAAGTCAACTAATAGTGCATACAAATCAAAAAACAGAAAGTTGGTATGCATCTTAGGCAAAGGCTAAGTCGACTATAATAAAGAGTTAGTCGACTATAGCTGTGATAAGTTGACTAATCAAATGTATAAGTCGACTACAAGGACTTATTATGTGTGTGTGTGTGTTCAAGGCTTTTAACATTCTAATAAACATTACAAAACACATCCATAGCCATTATTCTTGGGAAGTCTTGAGCATATAGAACGCTGAGTAAGTTTGCGAGATAGAGCTCCAATGAAATGGCTTCACAAATGTATCATCAGAATCAAGTTCCAATATTCTCTCCCTTTTTGATGATGACACTTTGTGTGCATGAAAACTCCCCCTGTAGAAAATATGTTATACGTTCTCCCCCTGCGTAGAACAGGTTATAACAAATATAGAAAAACATGTGTTCTCCCCTTATAAAAAATATATCATAACATATATATACATATGATAAATGTTTGAAATATTTTTCTTATTAAACTTTGTATATGGTACCTGAAAGATAAACATTAAAATGGTACCAATCATTTATAAGATCAAAGCATTAACCTTTAGGACTCTAAACCCAATTTGAATTTGGTTTCCATCTATTAATATACATATAATTGCATGAATTACATATAGAATTTATGTATGATGCAATATAAGTATTTTTATAAAAAATGCTTAAGTCTTTAGGAATCCACATGAACTTGTTCTTAATTCTTTTTGAAATAATATCAGTATTTTTTTCACAAAAGAATTATATGGATTATGATTCTTTTTACTAACATGTGCAGATTTTTCACTTTGATTTAAGAATCCAAGACCATAATGATTATGTGACATCTTTTGATATGATAACAAATCATTTAACTTTTCTTTTCCTTGATTAAATTTAGTCACATTTTTCAAAATCTCTTCATACTTCATTTTGAAACTTGATATGTCTTTATTTAAAACAGTAATTCTTTCATTTAAAGACAAAGTTTTCTTTTTAAGCATAACATTTTCTTTTATAAAATTCTCACTATCTTTTTTCAATGATGATATCATTTTTTCAAAATCATCTTTTTGACAACTTATAGAAGAAATTTGAGAAACATAACACGAATTTTTATGAAAAGTTTTTCATTTTCCTTTGACAAAACTTTATTCTTTATCTTTTCATTCTTAAGATCATTGTATAATTCATGAAATGAATCTAAGAGTTCAGTATATTGTACCTCATCTTCTTCTTGAGCCATTAAATAAATGTTGGCATGTTCAGTGGCTTCTTCTTCGTCAGAGGAAGAGGAATCACTATTTTCTCATGATGCTTGATAGTCTTTCTTCTTTTTGAACTTTTTGCTCTTGAATTTACCTTTGTTTTTGAGCAATGGGCAATCCTTCTTCATATAACCTGTTTTATTACAATTAAAACATTTAAACTTACCTTACTTCAAGAACTTTCTGAACTTTCTTGAGAGCATTGCCATCTCTTCTTCATCGTCATCTGAATTGTCCGTATCTGAGGATGCATGGAAGGTAAGTTCTTTCTTCTTTGAGAAAGGTTATTGTTCATCCTTCTTTCTGTCTTCTAGTTGTACTTCATATGCCATTAAATTATCAATGAGGTTTTCTAATGACATAGTGGAGAGATCATTTGTTTCTTCGATTGTAGTTGTCTTCTTCTCCCAATCTGATGTAAGTGCACGAAGGATCTTGCGAACTTTTTTCACTTGGGTGTATTCCTTTCCAAGGGATGCTAAGGAATTTGTTATGTCAGTGAACCTTGTAACCATTTCTGAGATGGTTTCATTCTCCTTCATTTTGAATAGTTCAAACCTGTGGACAGAAATAGAAATTTTAGATTCTTTAACCTTATTTGTGCCTTCATGTGTTACCTGTAGAATGTGCCATATTTGATTTATAGATGTGGATGTTGACACACGATTGAATTCTTCTTTCGTTAAGGCATAGAATAATGCATTCATCGCTTTGGCATCAAGGTTCGCATTCTTCTTTTGATCATCACTCTAAGCGCTGTAATTGGTAGTCAGTTTGGTGTACGCTGCTTCTACTATATTTCATAGTTCGTAGTTGAGCGATTGCAGGTAAATCTTCATTCTACACTTCCAGTAGTTGTAGTTCGATCCATCAAATAGTGGTGGACGTTGTATAGAATGTCCTTCTCTGAATTGCGATGAAGGAAACTTCGTTGCCATCCTTGTAGGTTATTGACTGGGCATGCAGGGCTCTGATACCAATTGTTGGTCCCGAAATGATACCAATTGTAGGATCTAAAATATGTCAACACAAATACTCAAACAAAGGATGATTAGCGTTAAAATATAAACTTCCATAAAAGGAAATAAATCTCAGAAAAGAAAGCAAACGCAAACACAAGAGATTTGTCTTCGTTCGGTCTTCTTGATCTACATCCAGTCCCCAAGCCACCCGCTTGAGATTTTTCTTTATCCTTTGATTTTGTACACCCAAAATCAACACCTTGTATACCACTTAACAAATCTCCTTTGCCAAATGTACACAACTCTTCTTACAAACCAAGAAGACACAACACCTTGTACAATCTCTCTTCAACCCGAAGATGCTCTTGTACAATCTTTCTCTTTGAGTGATTACAAGAAATCCTATAAGCCTTGAATCTGTATGTGATCGTGAACAAGGACTCTTATAGGTGGACTCTCAAAAATCTTCACTAAAGGATTAGAATTTGAGTGAAAAATTGAAAGTGGAAACAATTTTCTGAAAAATAGATTTTTGAACAGAGTTTTTGGGCAGAAAACTATTGATTTTAATTGGTGTTTTTAGCCTACGACAACATTCCTATTTATAACTGAAATATATGGTTAGTTAGGGTAGTTATCAGGATAAATTTGATATTGAAACGTTGGATAAAATACCAGAAATAAAAAATTATCTAACAGTCAGAAACTGCCATTAGTCGACTAGGATCTATGGGTTAGTCGACTAGAAGAACAACTTTTGCCTATATTAGTCAACTAATAAAGAGGGCAAGTCGACTAGGGTATGGCTGATACAAATGACATGTTTCTGAAAACTGAATATAGTCGACCAGTAGAAGGTATAAGTCAACTAGGCCATATACTAGTCGACAACAAATATTGCTAAGTCGACTAATAGTGCATACAGATCCAAAAATAGAAAGTTGGTATGCATCTTAGGCAAAGGCTAAGTTGACTATAATAAGGAGTTAGTCGACTATAGCTGTGTAAGTCGACTAATCAAATGTATAAGTCTACTACAAGGGCTTATGATGTGTGTGTGTGTCTTCAAGGCTTTTAACATTCTAATAAACATTACAAAACACATCCATAACCATTATCCTTTGGAAGTCTTGAGCATGTAGAACGTTGAGTAAGCCATTGAGATAGAGCTCCAATGAAATGGCTTCACAAATGTATCATCAAAATCAAGTTCCAACAAAAGTAACTTCGCCTGAGGCTATGAGCCAAGTCTTAGCTTCGCATGATCTAGCTCCGCAGTAAGCTCTGCCAGGTCATTAAATTGACCGTTTCAAAATCCTACGAGGGATTAATGGGTGAATCACACTAATTTAGTGGGATTAACGCCACTTTAAGTGGACGGTTACACTTGCCCACTTCGTCCCACATTAAGTGGAGACAATTAAGCCATAACGATAAGAAGGCATTTGCACGAACCTTCTAGCTTCGCGGTAAGGATATTTGCGAGCCTCGCACGAAGCTAAAAACTGAGTCGGATTTGCTGAATTCAAGGGGGCGGTTACAACCCACATTTGTTATAAATGGTCCCTTGTTGAGCCAAAGCCGGGGCGGCGATAAAAGGACGGAGAGAGAAGAGATTGGCCACAAATTTCTAGAAAAGATTCTTTGCAAAGAGGGTTCTTTGGTTCTCCTGCTTCCAAATCTTGGATTTCCTAAACCAAGCGAGAAGGAAATCTTATCAGGAGGCAGTGTGATTGTCAGACCGATTACATCGTCAAGGGATAAAGTGATCGCGCGCTAATCAGATTCCTACCGGCACACTTCCCCAAAAATCTCAGAGGAGATCTACTTGTAATTCTTCTTCTTATTACTTGTAATTTCGCTCCTCTAACTTTTTATAAGTTTTCCTATATTCAACAATTTTCAATGGAAAACAGTCATAAACTGAAAATTCGATGTAATCCTTATGGAAGCATACTCGGCAAAGCATACAACGAATACATAGTTGGCATCTTTTATTATTATTACTCATCTTACTCAGATGTCTAGATATATCAACTAGCATCCTAGCACACATATATCCACATATGAGTAAAGCAAAATTGTTATTGGAAACCAACGGGAGTATCAATGAACAATGTTTACAGTGGGTCCCGTGCATGCCCGGGACCACGGTCCAGGACGTTCCATTGCTGGTGGTCAGAACCGGCCACAGGGCGTACATGAGGGTCTTATAGGATGCTCTTATCAAGTTGGTACCAAGAAGGAGGGAGCCAGCACTCCCCTCGGTCGCCTGGAGGCCCTCAGGTCAGACTGGAAGTTTAGTTGCACAATATACCTAATACCACGGTAAACACGAACATATATTGATATCTGCAAGTTTTCCCCGACCTGATACAAGTTGTCCCTTTTAATAGTTTAATATGTAATTATCAATTTATGGGAATAGCAGGTGCAAGACATGATCAGGATTTCAGGAGTACATGAGTACTATAGATTCAGGTCACTATATATATAATAGAGGATAACAGGTACAAGATTCCTGTAAATGTGATAATCACAGGTCAAGTATTAATATAAAAGGAGGCAGGTGATAAGTCATGTTATAATAAGGAGCAAGTGTCAAGTAGTAGTATATCAGGTGTCAGGTGATATATGACTTGAAGATGATATTAAGCAGGTGACATGTGATAGCATGGTACATGTAAGCATGTCAAGTGAAAGCATGCCAGGCGATATAGGAAAATCGTACTGGTATAAGGGATCGGTACAAATATCGAAAAATCATGCATTTCAGGAAAAATAGTATAAGTAAGATTTCAAACTCTTCACAACCATTAATAGAAGAATCGATAAACTGGCAGGCAAGTAATTTAGCAAGCAAGCGAACATCCAAGTGGAGCTAAGCAGGGCTGGAGCGAAGCTAATGTACAACACTAAATGCTATCACGCTCGGCGAGGTTATCGCTCGCAGTGTAGTTAGACACACGTGTCGCAGCAATCGTATGAACACCACACTACCGCTCACGGTGAAGCCACGCTCACGGGGTAACTACGCTCGAACGGAGTAAGCGGTAAAGTGTTGATGCTAGATCCGCCTACTGGGCGTAGCATAGAGAAAGTTTAGAGGACTTTAATACCTCAGAGGTTGAACGCGGAGGTTAAGCCTGAAGGCAAGGGTACCTGCAGAAGGTGTAGTTCCAAACAGCACATATAAGGAATATTATCTATACTGTTACAAGCATTCGTCACAGGTATATACATAACAACTGGGCTCTCAGTCTCTTACAAATACAAGAGTACATCCCAATACAAAATGACAATACAGATACAAATATATAATACAAGTACAAGTCGACCTGACGAAGCGGGAAAGTCCAAAAGGAAAGCGAGAACACTCGCTTAAATCTTCGGAAAACACTATGAAATACCCGATCTCCAGAATTCAAGTAGCCAACACGTAAACGCGTCAAAGAAAAAGTGATAGAGAGAGAAGAAAATCAAGAGAGAGAAAGAGAGAGAGGAGAGAGAAAGAGAGAGCTAGAGAGAGAAGTCCACAGAGAGAGTGTAGAGGGAGAGAGAGTGTACATGGAGATGCAGTGTTGAGAGTGAGACGTAGGAGTCTGTTGCGTAGATGCTACAAACACGGGGTTCGTGACCCGCGTTTAAGCCAGGACACGAGAAGAACGCGGACGTGAGCTCCGCGTCGCGTTGATACAAGAATGCGAAGGTCACGTTATACAGATATTAAGAACGTGAAGATCGCGTTAAAGAATTGCTGGGACGCGGGGGTAAGCTCCGCGTTTGTCAATTGACATAAAAGAAAGAGAGAGACAGGGAGATGAGAGAGACACAGGGAAGGAGGGAGATGTATTATAGGGAACAGAGAAAGAATGAATGAAAAAAGAAGGGAAAAAATGAAGAAAGAAAGAAAGAAAGAAGGGAAGAAAAAAAGAAGGAAAGGAAAGGAAAGAAAGAAGAAGGGAAGGGGGAGGAAGGCCGGTCATGGCCCGGCCGGCGGTCGCCGGCGGCGGCCGGAGGTGGCTGGAGATGGGCAGCCAAAGTCCCAAGCCCAAGCAAAGGGTGGTGCAAGTCTAGTTGATTTTGGAATTTTGGGGTTTTTGAAGCATGGCTTCGGAGAGCGACGGAGTAGCTTGTTGAAAAGAGCACGCCGAGGAGGAGGGGATAATGTGGTTGTTGGTGGCCGAAGTGGTGTAGGTGGTGGTGGAGGTGGTGGAGAAGATAGTGGTGGAAGTGGGTTGTTTTGGTGGAAGAAAGAAGGAAAAAATGGTGATGAAGTTGGTGTGACGGTTGTTGTTGTTGTTGAAATGGAGGAGGAGATGAAGGAGAGAAGGATCGTGGAGGAGTTGGTGGAGATGGTGGCCTAGAAACCCAGCCATGGGGACTGGTTTGCTGCTGGTTTGCTGGATGAAGAAGGAAGAAGGGAATAATGAAAGAGAGGAAAAGAAGGGGGAGGAAAAGAAGGGGGTGAGCGCGCGCGCGCATACACACACACACACACACACACACACATATATAATAGATGGAAATATTTACAAGTTTGCCATGCGTTTAAAAGAAATGAGACTTGCGTCTCATTTAAATGAGATCCGCGTCTAGGCAAACAGAGCCAGACGCGGAGATGAGCTTCATGTCCTGGCCAAAAGAGCTAGAAGCGGAGTTGAGCTCCGCGTCTGAGAAAACGCGAACGTCACGTTGCAGAGGAGAGAGAAAGTCATGATGACTTGATTAGAGTTGATTGGAAGGGCATTAAATGCAGAAAGGATGCGAATCTCCGTATTAAAGATTAGATCTGCATTTAGTGAGCCTCGCGTCTGGTGAGGAGAGAGAAAAATGGGAAAATTATAAATACAATATATAGATAAAATTTCGGTATCTAGGAAAACACCGAAAATTCAGGAAAAGTCTGAAAAATGAAGTAACTCGGAAAGGTTTCCAAAAATTCTCAAAAATAATAAATATTATTTTAAACTGTTTGGTGAAATCAGATTTTAGAAATTCAATTCCATTTTCAAAATAAAAAAATCTTGAAATCCACCATTGATACTGGTCTACACTGGGTCGGCCGGATTTTGATGAATTCCGAAAAATCCCCAAAAAATATATTTAGATAGAAAATATGATTTTAAGACATAAATGTGAAAATAGTTTTTAGAAATTCAACTCCATTTCTAAAGTAAAAATCTGAGAATCGATCAGCGGCACTAGTCACACCGATTTTGAAGATTTACAATTTAATTAAGAAAAATTTCAGAAAGTCATAGAAAATATAAAATATTAGAAAACGATGTTTGAAACTGAAATCGGTTAAATCTGAATACCAGAAAGACCAAATCGAGCAATACTCTAGGATCGGGTCCCTAGTTCAGATTAGGGCTGACTCTGAGTCCACGAATTCAGATCCAAGGCAAAATGATCATATAAATAATTCATAAAACAAAACAAATACAGGAAGTAAATCAAAAATATGATCAAAAAACCTGAATACGCAAGTAACTACGTATTCCGGGAGCGGGGTGTGACAAGGTGATTTTGAGAGGAGAAGAAGATGGAGGAGGAGAATAGGGAAGGCCAGCCACGGGGCCGTCGTCAGCCATGGGCTGCTACTGGCTATGGGTTGCGGTGGTGGAGTCGGGAAAAGTTGGAGAAGAAGAAGAGAAGGAGAGGAGAGAAGAAAAAAATGAAAAGAAATGAAAAAGGGACGGGAAAGATAAAGTGAGAGAAGGAGAGAGAGTGACGGGGTGGAGTATGGGGTTTGGCAGGTGATGTGATGGGGCTGGTCGGCTAAATTAGGGGAAAAGAAAAGAAGAGAAAAGAAAGAAAGAAAAAGAAAAGAAATGGGAAAATAATATTATTTAAATAGGGTAAAAATTGATAGTTTCAGAAATATTTTAAAAAATTCTCAAAAATAGAAAATATTATTTTAAGATAAATAGTGAAATCAGATTCAAGAAATTCATTCTGATTTTCAAATTAAAAATCCTGGAATTAACCGATAATATCGATTGACATCAAAACCGGTAGATTTTCGATAAATTTAAAAAAATCCCCAAAAATATATTTAGATAAAAAATGATATTTTAAGAAGTAATGCGAAAGGTATTTCTAAAAAAATTCAACTCCATTTGAAAATTAAAAATCTGGGAATCGATCAGCGATACCGATCGAAACCGGTTTTGAAGATTTTGCAGAATAATTTTGAAAAATTTCAAAAAATCATGAAAAATATAAAATATTGGAAAACAATATTTGAAACCAAAACCGGTGAAATTTGACTGCCAAAAAGCTCAAACCGAGCAATAAACTTGGATCGGGTGCCCGGTTCAGACTAGGACTACCTCCGAGTCTACGAATTCGGATCCAAATACAAAGCAATCGTATAAATAATCATAAAACAAAATAAATACAGGGTGAAAATAAAAATATATGATAAAAATCAGAATACGTATCTAAGAATGTATTCCAGGAATGAGGTGTTACACCCTGGATCTCCCCTCTCCTCCCCTCTGCCTCCCCCTCTCCTCCTCCTCCACAATCTCCTCCTCCCCTTTTCCCCAGGCTGTTTGGCTGAATTTCAGCCGAATAGATCAGAGTTTGTTCAGCCATATCCGGCTGGACAGCTGGGGGAGGGGGAGATTGGGGAGTGGGAAGAGAAAGGAGATCTGGGGGAGGGGAGGGGAGGGGGTTTCACCGGCAAGAGGGGGAGAGTTCATAGATAATAGGGGAGGAGATGGGGTTCGCCGGTGATTGGAGGGTTCGCCGGGGGGAGAGTTCGCTGGCGACGAGGGAGAGGAGGAGAAGAAGAAATGGGTATTTTGGCTTTTTTAATTTTTGGGAGGGCATTTATCAAATTTGGGGGTGCCCTAATCCATGAGGTGCCTTCCTCATTCTTTGGGGTGGCAATATCCGTCCCCCGGATATTGCCACTTAAAGAAGAGTAATGCTATTTGTACTATTTTTTATACTATGTTATACCATTAATTTATGAATCGTGAGTTACACTAGCAATTCATTAGGGTGGGAGTCATAATTCATAAGTGTGACCGACCATTCAAAAAATAGTAGTATAATGTAGTATAAAAAAAGTAGTACAAATGGCATTACTCCCCGATGAAGGCACTCATTAGATTAACACTAATCATTTTGGAGAGCGGATATTCTCACTCCAAAGATAAGGAAGGCATCCTCTAGATTAAAGCACCCATGATTTTGATAAAGGTACCCCAAAAAATTCAAAAAATGACAAGAATGTCATCCTCCGCTCCTCCTCCTCCTCCTCCTCCCTTCCCCTCCCCTTCCCCCTCCTCCGTCCATCCCCAGGTGACCGGCGATCCCTGCCTCTCTCCCTTCCTCTTCCTCGCCAGCCCTTCCCCGCACACCCCATCGTCCCTGCCTCCTCCCTTTGTCGCACGCCCGTCTACCCCTCCTTCCCAATGCCGTCCTTCGTCGCACGTCCCTATCGTCTCCTCTCCCACTTGCCTCCCCATCCCTGCACGCCCGCCCTTCCAGTCCCTCTTTGCCTCCCCCCTGATCTTCCTCCCCTACCCAACCCCCCGTTCGGTCAGATTTTGACCGATCAGAGAGTCTCTGATCAGCCAGACGCGACCAAATAAAGAGTCTTTGTTCAGCTAGAATTTGGCCGAATAGGGGGTGGGTTGGGTGGGGAGGGAGATCAAAGAGGGAAGGCGGGGAGGGCGGGCGAGGAAGGGATCATGGGGCATGCAGTAGGGAGGCGGGGGAGGTGGGTGGCAGAGAGGTAAGGGAGGTGGGTGGCAGAGAAGTAGGGGAGCGATGAAGGAGGCGGGCAGGGGAGGGGGAGCGTCGCCGTTCGCCAAAGAAGAAAAAGGAGAAGGAAGAAGAATGAAGGGTATTTTGGACTTTTCACAAGGGTAGCTATGTCCAAAAATATAATGGCACACTTGTAATATTTTGTGGGGTGCCTTCATCACTTTCTAGGGTGGCGATACCCGTTCCCATCATTTTGATAAAGACACCTTCCAAAATTTCTATTATGCCCTTCAACATAACCAACTTAAATTTTTTTCAACATTTCCAAAATATCCTTTCTCTTCCTCTCCCTCATTATCAAAATTTCCCTAAAAAAATTTGTAACTACAGCAGCTTTCGACCTCCGCCCGTTTAACGCATCCCCTCCCGTCAAACGCATCCTGCTCACACCATTGACCCATGTCATTCTCTCCGTCGATCTGCCCGTGGATCCTATTGTCGTTCCTGCTATTGTCTCCCTCTCAAGGTATTTGATGAATCCTCAAAATCATATTTTTGATTATTTTTTGGTAAATTTGTTCAATTTGATGGATGATTGATTGTATCTAGAGTTAGTTTATGTTGTAATTATTGGGAAAACTCAAAGAAATTAGTTTACAATGCTTTAAAATTCAAAACTTTTAAACCTGATGGGTTTGTATGCTATTCGGTGGTTAAAGGCCGAACAATTTAACAGATGTTCAGTCATAGATAACTGAATAAATGTTAAACTGTGCGGCCTATTAAGACCAAACACATCACTTTTGCTCAGTTGACTGTGATCGAACATTATATATTGATTGGGCGATCTTTGACCGAACAACACAAGAACTGTTCGGGCCTAAATGGTAGAACAATTTTTTTTTTAAATACAATGGTCTAAATTTTCTCTGTTACAGGCATAGATATTGCAGCCTTTTCTAGAATTTGTCTTACAACTTTCAAAAGTTATCGTAGACGGGGTGAATCATCTTCTACCATTCCCAAAACAGACAGAACAGTTGACTGCGCCATTTCTGGATGTTTTGACTGATATTTCACAACTGCAGAGTTTTAAAGTCATGTTGGGGTAGATATCTGGAATGGTGATGTAAGATTTTAATTTTAAGAATTTTTGTGTTGAATATATGATGAAACCCTACTGATGTTATAGTGCTGGAAACAAATTTTTTAGGGGAGAGATCCAATCAAATGCGTTGCACATGCAGCAAAATTGAGTGATTGAGCATGGGATGATAAAACACTGAATCACTGGTTTGCTAACTATATTCAGCAATTCTTAATGTAAGAGTTGACAAGTATTTTCTATCAAAAGACAAATCGGATTCTGATATCTGCATTTGTGGAAGGTGGCAACCTGAAATGAATAATATTCACATGTCGTTCGGTGAAATGATAATCACATTGGATGATGTTCCTACCCTTGTGGGCATACCGGTAATGGGTCATTCTGTGAACACGCCCCAGAGAATGACCAATGCAAGAGAAATAATGGTTAGTTTACTTGGTTGTCGCCGCGAGATGGACATGATAAGTTAAGTCTGGCCCACAGAACCTCAGTAAGATTGGGATGGCTCCATTCGAAGTTTATGATATCACCAATGCAGACTAAGAGAGATGTATTCAGTGCACTGTTAGAGCCTATCTGCTGTACTTGGTGGGCTGCACTTTATTCAGTGACAAGAGTGGAATGAGAATTTCCATCGAATATCTGAAATTATTTGAGGATCTCGATCAAGTTTCATCGTATACCCGGGGAGCTACTGCATTAGCATACCTATATAAACAGTTAGGATATGCCTCGAGAGGTGGAGTTAAGCAGATTGCTGGATATGTGCCACTTCTGGAGGTATTATTAAAACTATCATACGGTTATCTAAATATTATATATGAATATACTCAATGTGATTTGATCAACAAGCATGGTTTCAACTGAAATTATCTTCTCGTTTGGCTTCCAAATATGCAAACGCAATAGAAAAAGTCATTTCAATGCTTGTAATTCCAACGATCTCCATCAACGGTAACTGATACCTATTAGTTATGTTTGTGCAATCTGTTGGTCCAAAAGCTCAATCACTCTCTGTTTTGATGATTTTAAAACTCATGAAATTTGGTGGTACTAACAAAGCTTAAGTTTTGTCAAGCACGTAAGTTTTTTAAGAATGAGATGTTTAGCTTCAACATGAGATATTAAAGCAATTAAGATCAATTCAATAAGATTATGTCAAGATTGATTGAATTAAAATTGAGCTCAAGAAGATTAGTTTGAAGTAGCACAAATTGAAGATCTTGTTTATTAAGTCTCATCTTGGATATTATGTAAGAAATATAGTTTTATTAAAATTTAGTTTAGTGAACTGGTGCTCAAAAGAACACAAACGTACACACAAAAGTCTTTAAAATCAGTTTCATGATTTTTAGTTTTTGATTTTTGTGTTGTTTATTTTGAAAAATTAAGTTCTAATATTGTTTATGTTATATAGTTTAAAATATGTTTAGATTTCTAAACATATATGTTTTTACTCTAAATATATTTAATATATTGTGTTTTATGATTTTACAAAGTATTTTTATAAAATAAAAATATATTTTTTTCCAAGTACAAGGACAGTCGACAGAGGTCAAGGCCTGTCAACTGCTGAAACATGGTGCACATGCTGAGTCTGTTTTAGCTGTCGACAACAGTGTTCAGCTGTCGACAGGGAACTTAATATAGATCGAGTATAGCTCAGTCTGTCAATAAGCCACCTCAGCTGTTGACAATGCTTATGTTTATTTTGAAAAATATGACTCTTGAGATATTCATGCTGATAGGCATGTGCCTGCTATTGACAGATAGTCAACTTTCCTGATTTATCTCCCAACGACTATAATCTTTTGTAAACATGTCCAGATTCATTTTTACAAGGTTTTTCATATTTTTAGCATGTTTTTCAATACTGGATTTACTGAGTTTTGGTCTCTATCCTACTCCTATATATAAAAGTGATAAGATAGTGTTTTATATCGAGAGAAATCAAGAGAAATCAATATTCAAGTGTTTTATTCAAAAGATTCTCTGAGCAATTCAATTCTATTTTCTCTCTGTTTCTCTTATATCTTTCTTGAGCCATCAATTCCTACTCTAAGCTATACGAAAGTGCAAAAGAGAGTTTGTGATCTTGTGTGAATAATTATTGTAATCTTCATTCTTTGTGAGTTCCTCTTGGAAAGAGGGTAGTTGGTGGAGTTACGGCTACAAATCTTGTAGGATTGTGTTGTTGTTGTAATCAAGGTTGATTATAGTGAAATCCTTCATTGCGGTAAAGGTGAAGACGGAGAGCAAATGGCTTGAATCTCGATAACAACTCTTTGTGTTTACGATTGGATATCTTGTTTGATCTCTCTAACTCCATCCTTTATTATTCTTTTATTATATTTATTTATCTTTTATTGTTGCAAGATTATTTGTTTTATAATCACAATATATCAAGAAAGCAATTACGCACTTTAACTCTTATTTTGAGAGGAACCGTAAGGAGAAGTTCAGAGCCGTCACCAGGCATACAGCTTCATTTTTATTATTAAGCTGGTTAAGTTTTATTAGTTTATAATTGTTTTAATTTTTGCAATAGCCATCACCTGTTCACCCTTATCTAGATTATTTCAATTGGCTTCAGAGCTTGGTGATTGGTCTTTAATTTTGCATAATTTTTATCACATTCGCATAGTTATTTGATATAAAATTCTGCTAATAAAGCTTTGCTTTCTTGATCCTAGGTCCATGGTGTGCAACTAAAGAAGAAGACCCTAAATCACCATTTAATGGGAGATTAAAGGCCTACCAAGTAGGTATTGACCTTAGGGATGAGATTTTGTCAGCACAGGGCATCAAATCCAGAATCCAGAAGATCTAGCTGATAGGAGACTGAAGGGACGGCACGCTGGCCGAAGCCAGGCGTGCACCGCCCTGGCATTGCCGCGAAAAACGCGGCCCGGGCCGCGTTACCGCAGCCGTACGGGCGCAGCCGCGCCCGTGCTTTGGGCCAGGGGTTGTCCCCTGGCCCCCTTTCCCCTGGTGCCTATAAATACCCCCTTGGTTTGCACAGAGGAGAGATCCAGAGCTTTGGGAACTTTATGTTAGTTTGATTTTGAGTTATTGTTGTTGTTTTTCTTCTTGTTCTAGATTAGTTTAGCCATTAGAGAGAAAGAGAGTGTGTGTGTAAAAGTTGTATTTGAAGGTGGCAATCTAATACAAGTAATACTTCTCTTTCTTCTTCCATTTACTCGTGTTTTTTATTTGCTTTTACTTTCTTGTTTTAGTGTAATACTCCCTCTCTTTACCTCCTCTCTTTTGTTGTTTCTTTTCTTAAGCATGTCTAACTAACTCTTTCATTGCATGGCTAACTAACTGCTAACCCACTAATCTCTAACAACTTGATTGATAACCAAATGAGTCAATAGTTTCAAACAAGCCTTGTGTAAACGAGAGTTATGATATCTTAAGACGAGGGTTCTAACTCTAACTTACCTACAAGTATTAGCTCTCTTATATTTCATGCTTAACGGGTTTTTGATGATCTATAGATTGTAAACTTTACTTGTCTCTGTAAGTAGAGATATTCCTTTTAACTTGGCCGATACCCTTAGTGCACTTGTGTCTTCCCTTATTCTCACCTTCTATCGGATCTTGATAAGGGAATGTTCAAGTTTTTGTCGTGTTAAGCTAAGTTAAAGGAAGAACTTTCATTCGATTTCTAACGTGAATAGTTCATATGCATAAGGGGTATGCTTGCCTATGATCCATTGTGAGGCTACATCTTCAAGAAGTTAGAGATTAGTGGGATCACTTAGTAGAAAGTTAGCCATGCGCTTTTACCATTAAGAAAATCCACTTTTACGAACCACCAAATCATTCTAAAATAATTTTTAAAACCAACTTGCTTTCATTTTCAAATTCTTTATTTGAAACAAAGAAACTTCTCTTTTCTCGAACAAAAAAGCTGCATCAAGCTTTCATCGCTCTCCCTACTTGTGGATACGACCCATAGAGCCACTTTGCTACTACGGAAGAATCGCAAAAGCAGTAACATCGACCCACATTCCTTTACCTATTTTTGTGCTTGCTTTTTGCCGATCAAATTTTGGTGCCGTTGCCAGGGAGGGAACGAATTTATTTTTCAATACTAAAGATTTTTCTTTGTTCTTATGTGTAGGAGAATCACCGAGGAGCTCACTATCACGGGAAGCAAAAGTGGTGGCCAAAGAGTTGCACGAGGATTCATTTGCCCTTAGAAAATTCGTGTAAAAGCGAGTTTTTCCGATTGAAGTACTAACGAACTCTTCTGCAGGGTTGCCGAAAACTGCTCAAATTGCTTTCTCAAAATTTTTTAGTTTCCTTGAATGCTTCACCTTATACATGTGTAATAAACTCAACAGAAATCCATTTGTTACTTAATTATAATTTGGATTAGACTTTTGCATTTACGGCACGTGTCTATTTCAATTCATTTCAATTTCTGTTGAAGAATGTTAGAGAAAAGGTATGTGTGCATTCATATAGAATAGGACCAACATTTTGGAGTAATTTATCGCTTTGAGTGTTACCTTGTTGTGAATAAACTGTTCACTTGCACAATTTACATTAAGGGCAAAATCTCAAATAGACAAGATAAGGTGGGGATTTCATTACCCTTTCTTAGCCCAAAAACCATCTCCAAGCGCACTCACACAACCCAAGCCTCAACTAAAAATTGATAGACGTTGGCCCTAGGGACATCTCAGACTCATTAAGAGATTAACTGAGGGTGAAATTTGCAAGAACTATACTCCTGCAAAATCAGTGTCTACGGAAAGTGTATTGAGAGGCAAAGCCTCAAAAGCTTCGTGGTTTGGCGTAATTAAGGTTCGTGGCTCACACCCGGATACCTCCCACCGAGTTTTGCCCTTTCCTGGCCGATTAGCTTTTAGTCGAGTTCCTGCAACAACCTCCCTCAGAGAATCGACCAGTTAGGAGTCGTCTAGGTCCTTGTACCTTAGACTAATGCTTTGTGGTTGTTTTTCTTTCTTTTGTTTGTTTTTTTATTCTCTTCGATTGTTTGTTGTCTTTACGTTGTTTGTGGTGTGTTGCATGCAAGAGTGGATTAGGAATTCCGTAACTTCCAGATTAACTAGAAACACTTCTCTACCTTTGCATCTAGAACCGGTGATGGTGTCATTTCAGGACAGGTTTTACCCAATCAGAACCTCATTGCCATCTTGTATAAAACTGCCTGAGGCAAATGAAAATAACTTTGAATTAAAGCCTCAATTTATCAACACTCTCCCAAAGTTTCATGGTTTAGAATCGGAGGACGCATACTTCTTTGTTAGGGAATTTGAAGAAGTGTGCCTCATGATGCGTATTCCCCAGCTAGGAGACGATGACGTTAGGTTATGTTTCATCCCCTTTTCCCTAAAGGACCTAGCTAAAAAATGGTTCTACGGTTTGGCAGCAGATTCAGTTACAACGCAGGATAATTTCGTCAAGGCCTTCTTGAAGAAGTTATACCCAATCCATAAAACTGCGCTCATGAGAAAGAATATCATGCAGTTCAGGTAAGAACCGAGCGAACCATTTTGGAGATACTTTGAGCGATTCAAAGACCTCCTAGCTCAGTGCCCTCATCGCGGTATAGAGAAATGGCGTCAGTGCCAGATTCTCTACGATGGTTTAGATTATCAAACGAAAACCCTATTAGAAACCATGTGTTAGGGAGGATTCTTGCAAAAGGATGAGAATCAGGGTTGAGATTTATTTGAGGATTTAGCTAAGAAAACCCTGCAATGGGAACTAGCCTCAGAAAAACCAAGGAATTCACAATCTATAGCTTCAAGAGGAGGGCTCCTATCTCTAGAATCATCCAAGCTGCAGAAGCTAAGATTGCAACCCTAATGAGGAGAATAGAGGCTCTAGAAACCAAAGAGATAGCCAATGTCAACCAAATCAACCCACCACCAATTCACAATCCGGGTTGTTCATATTGTCAGGCGCCGAACCATGTCTTTGAAGAGTGTCCTGTTTTTCATACCCAGTAAGTGCCACCGGAACATAAGGATGCGGCCTACTCACGGCCGCCACACAATCCGTACTCACAGACATACAACCCCGGTTGGAGAAATCACCCAAATTTCTCTTGGGCCTAGAACAATTCTCCCAGGCCAAACTTTCCCAATAATTTTCACCATCCCACTCTTGATTATAAGATTCACCATTTAAAAGTAACCGACTATTCATTTTATTTTCTCATACAGACATGGCCTCCAATGATTTTTTCCGGTATCAAAACCCCTCCATAGTTTGATGATCTAAACTTTCCCATTTGAAAAGTCAAGATGACTTTATTTCTCAAATTCCTTAGTAATAAAGTAGCTAAAGCCATTACCAAAGAATTTATTGGACTTCATGGTGGTGAGAACACTTAATCTAAAATAACCTTCAAAGAATTTGAGGCTATTGCTAAAGCCCAGTATGCTCTTAAACTTGCACTCAATGATGATGATCTTCACGGGTTATTAATTGCAAATCTGCTTATGAAGTTTGGAATGATCTGATTATTACTCATGAAAGAACTTCTCAAGTGAAGATGTCAAAGATCAATTTGCTCTATTCTCAATATGAGAATTTTTATATGATTGAAAATGAATCTATTGATGAAATGCTTATTCGTTTTACAAAGATTACTATGGACTCTCTTTCTTAGGTGACAAGATCGATAATGATCAAAAAGTGAGGAAGGTTATCCGAGCTCTTCTCAAATCTTGGGAAGTCAAGGCTACTACATTGGAGGAGCTCAACGACAAGGAGGAAATGAATTTCTCCGGGTTCATAGGAAACTTCAAAACACATGAGATAGAAAGAAAAGTTAAGAAGAATGAGAGCCACAAAAGAAGAAGAATGCTGCCTTCAAAGCAACACCATCTATTCCGAAAGATGATGAGATCATGGATGATGATGAAGACGAATTTGCCATGATCATGAGAAAAGTAGAAAGGATGTTTTACAAGTAAGAGAAGATGAACAATCATAGAAGATCCAAATGGCAAGGCAAGGGTGAAAGAAAGAAAGAAGAAGTTGGTCCGTGCTACCACTGTAAAATGCCGGGACACTTGATTGTCTATTATTCAAATCTCAAGGCAACCACTTCAAGAAGAATACCAAAGAAGAAAGCAATGATGGCTTCATGGGTTGATGACTCAGAAAGTAACCCTAGAGATGATATAGACGTCGCCAATATTTGCTTCATGGCTCATGGGGATGACCTAACTAAGGTATCAAATGATAGTGATTTACCTATAGATGATCTAGCAAATTTCTTTGAAGAACTTATTTATTAAAAGTTCAAAATAAGGAATTAAAAAGGAAAAATGATGTTTTTAATTAACAAGATAAATGAGATTTCTAAAGAAAAAAATTAATTTATCTCTTTCCCTCAAGAGTATTCAAAAAGATTTTGACGAGTATAAGATTGCATGCAAAGCTAATTTTTCTATTGTTAATATAAATGAGTTCTCTGTTATTAAGAGTAGAAGTGATGTTTTGAGTAACACTTCAAAAAAATATGATGTTAATAAGGCTAAGTAGGAGTCAATGTTTCCAAAGAAATAAGCTCCTAGGAAACATGCATCATACTCTCATCATGTTCACAAAGCACATCATAATACTCATTATGCATTTATGTATATCAATGTATACACTTGTACTCGTTGTGGTCGAAAAGGCCATTGACTAGATTTTATTTTGATAAGTTTAATATTGCAAATAAAAATGTTTGGGTTCGATAAAGTACTAACTTCCAAGGACTCTAGAAGATATGGGTATCAAAAACCACACTTGTTTTACTTGATGCAGGTGTGTCCTTCTCAAGATGTGAGAAAGTGTCTTGATGGTGGATGCATATTCAAGCTAACTGAACAAATCTAGTTGATGTATCATTATCAAGGGGTTAAAGTGGCAAGGCCAGTTTTTGTTTTGAAGAAATGGAATCAAATTTATCGGTATTGATAATTATTTATATTCTTCATTTCAAATTTAAACATGCTTTCATATGTTTATAATCATGTATTGTTTGTTTACAACTGTTGGCCCAAAGGCCCATCACTCTAGTTTTGATGATGACCAACTCATGTAGTTATAGTACTAATGATCTTGTGTTTAATTAGTCTCAGATTCATGATCAAGATCTTAGTAGGTGTGTAGCTTCAACAAAGGATTTAAAGTCAAGTTTTGGAGCTAGCACGGTTTGATTCAAGAGCTTGTGCATCAAGACCACATCAAGTACTCAAGAGGAGTCTAGCTCTATGGATCATGTTTGGACCAAGTCAAGAAGGAGAAGAAGACTTCAAGTGAAGACTTCAAGATCAAGACTTGTGTCTAGGTTTGTTTTTTATAAGATTTTGTTTTTAGATAAAATGTAAAGGATAGAATAGTTGGTGGATTGCTCAAGTATATCTTACACACACACACTCTTGATTTAGATAAGTTTTCATAAAAGAATTTTTATTTTGGAAAAATACAAAAGAGTTTTCTTTTAGAAAAATACCGGTTTGGTTTTTGGTATTTAAAGTTTACATGTATTTAATCAAAACCGTTTTAGAGCTTAATGACAAAAACATAGATATTTCATCATGTATGTGTAGTGGATCATATCCATGCACTCTATGCTTTAAAAGAGTTTAAAATATCTTGTTTTTGTATTTGAAGAAGTTTTGAAAAAACCAAGTTTTTGGAAAAATACAGTTTTCGTTTTTAGCGAAAATTTCTAAGTTACAAAAATAGTTAAAATTATTTGAAACATGTCTTGATTTTGTGCAAGCATGTTCGATTATCAAAGTATAATGTTAAAACTATTTTTGTAGATTTTTCATGATTTTATGGGATTTTATTTAAGCCAAAAAGACAACCTTTTAAATCCCTAATTAGACCTGTCTGGCTTCAGCCGGTCGACCGGGCCGATCGACCGAGCTTGAAGTCGGTCGACCGAGTCGGTCGACCGACGTGCACAGACGTGCACGCCAGCCTTTGCTGGAGGGCCGGTCGACCGACCCGGTCGACCGCAGAGAGCTCCCCGGTCGACCGGGCCGGTCGACCAGCAGAGAGATCTGCTCTCTGTTCCAGGGTCACGGTCGACCGACCGGTCGACCGCTGGCACAATGGTCAGAATTCTGACCGTTGGCCGTCGACCGGGCGGTCGATCGACAGGCCAACCTGGCTCCAACGGCTAGTTTTTCTAGCTCTATAAATTGGGGCATTTGGGGCTGTTTTCTACAAGATTTTCAAGTGGTTTTTGAGCTAGTTTTTCCAACTCTTTTCAGAGTTTTTCCTACTTGTTTAGAGAGCAAATATTTTCAATCAAAAGGGGAGTTTATCAAGAGTGTTTTAAAAGTGATTTTCTTGAGTTTTCCTCCACCATTTCAATCCTTATTTTCTCACACAACACTTGAGCCATCCATTGCTATATCTACCTATAGGAGTGTTATTGTGAGAGTTTTTAGTGGTGATCAAAGTGTTTAGATCACCAAGAGATCTTTCTTTGTGCTTTGAGGAGGCGGACGGTTCTGTTCGCGGTGTTTCGAGTTCGTGTGTAAACTCCGGGTTTGAGGTGCGGCCTCGGCGAGCTTGTGGGCTTGCGGTGTGTACGGGACTAGAGAGTTCAAGGAGTTCAAGTGTGAACTCGCCTTGTAGGTGTTGCGACACCGAGTGATCCGGTGGGATCGGTTTATAGTGGAAATCCTTCAAGTGTGAAGGCGGGGACGTAGAGCAAGGGTGCTCGAACCTCGAAACAAATCTCCCGTGTTTGCGATTGCTCTCTCTCTTTTTCTCTTACTTGTTTATATCTTGCATGCTCTTATTGTGCTTATCTTTATATGCTTGATATACATTTGTGCTCTTATTGTTATATGCTTGGGGATTGTTTGTTAACACTTGTATTCAACCAAGAGAGCCAACGCGGCACCTCAACTCTTATTTAGAGGAATCTTGAGGAGTTAGTCCAGAGCCCTTCACGGGGAATCCGGCTACACTCTTGTGTTATACGTGGTGTTTAGTTTAATAAGTTTTTAATTCCGCATTTAGTGACCATTAGATTAGCTATCACCTATTCACCCCCCTCTAGGTGATTTACAATTGGTATCAGAGCCAAGTGCTCTTGATTTGGGTCTTACAACCTAGAGTTAAGGATTCTCATTTTTAGGCTAATCACAATATTTGTACACACACCATGAACTTCATGACACCTCCCACCTTTGACATTCTTAACATCCAAACTTGGAAGGTTAAGATGTCTTTGTACCTCAAAGGCCTAGGCATTCATGTTTATCTTGCTACCATTAATGATTCATATATTAATAATAGCAAGTATATTGAGGCTAACTCAAAGGCCATTCATGCTTTAAAATCAACCCTAAATGATGAACATTTATCTAGGGTATCTAATATTGATTCGGCTTTTGTAGTGTGGAACACCATTCTCTCCCTTGGCGAAAAAGAACAATACTATGCGGGGAGCGACTCGGATGTTAGAAGTGACGCTTCCAACGTGTGCTACATGGTTTAAGGGGATAACCCCCTTGAGGTAACTACCGAATCCGAGGTAGAAGAGGATGTTGATATGTCATATAATGAACTTGCTTCTTTTTGTCAACAACTCTTAGAAAAATATGACATGATTAAAAAGGATAACAAAAATTTGAAAAAGAACTTTGATTGCATGTTAAAAGAAAATGAGTCTTTTAAAAATAAATTTGCATGCATTGAAAAAGAAAATGAAAATTTGAAAAATGAAAATGTTTCCTTGATGTCTAAATTAAATGATCTTTGTGAAGGAAACACTGTTTTGAAAAATAAAGTGTTTTGGTGGGAAAACAAAAAGAAGTTGCTTTAAATGAAAACACTTCTTTGAAAAGAAAAATGATTGAAAAAGAAAAAGAAAATGTTTCTAAAAAGAATAAGAAAAATGATTCTATTTCTCATCATGCTTTACATGCCACCACTAATGAGATGAAATTTTTGAAAAATAAAATAAATTGTTTGAGCTCAACTTTGAGCACTTGTGCATTTAACCATAAAAGATTGGAGTCCATGTTTTCAAAGAAACAAACTCCACATATTCATGCACATCACCCACATGCATATTCACTATTTGCACGCCACGATCACACTCATACAAATATGCATGCTAGAGTGTACAAATGTACACATTGTGGCCGCAAAGGCCATTTAGCAAAATTTTGTTTTGATAAGATACATCATATTAATTTTGCTAATAATAAAAATGTTTGGGTTCCTTACAAAACTAACCCCCAAGGTCCCAAAGAAAATGGGAACCAAAATCCCCACCTTATGTTTTTGATGTAGGTGCGGGCTCTCACAAAACGTGATAGGGATGGTGCCTTGGTGGTGGTTGCACTTGGACTTGATGGACATACAATTGATACACCGCTATCAAGGAGGTTTGGTGGGACAATCACCTTGTTTTGGAGATTTGGAGTATAGTTCATGTGTTGGTAACTATCTCTAAACTCCTAATTTATTTACATGCTTGTTCATAGATGATATTTTTAGCATGTTCATGTTTTCGTGCTTCATCTGGTAAATACTAGTTTAAATGTAGTTTTTATCAAAACTTGGATGTATACTTGTACAAGTAGTGAGCAACAAATTGATTCATATATGTTTGCACTTCATTGTTCATTTGTACTCACTATATGCACATGTATAGCCTAGTTTTGATGATTCTCTCATTTACACTTGTTTTGCCAATTTTCATGTTTTTGCTTCATGTATATGTATTTTGTATTCAAATCTAATAAATATACATGTATGCCCCATGAGTCATTTGCCTTCATGCAATTTACATTATGGACTCTTTTTATGTTTGGGATATGTATGCATATTGTTAGGATTGAATATAAACATACATATACCTAGAAGTTTGTCTTTAAGATGAAAAATGAATTTTTTTTATGATTTTCATCTTTATATGAAAAATGAATTTTCATGTTTTTTTTAAAAAAAATATATGATATTTATGTTTGTTTTGAGCTTCATTGATTATCTTCATGAAAAATGCTAAACACGTGATTCTTGTACACTCACACTTTATTTGTTTATTCATGACTTTGTTTCATGATTCTTTTTGAGCTTTATCAATTTTGAGTGTCAATTATTATGTATTTAGTATGTTTCATGTTAGACAAATGTTTTGGTTTCATGTTTTTGAAGGATCTTTAACTAGTTTTTTAAAAATTACTTTTAACTAGTTATTGTTCTTCAATTGTTAGTTTATGAGTTATATACTTGATTTATATTGTTATTTTCAATTGGTATCTCAATTGATATTCATTTTGTATATACTCATACTATGTTTCCTATATATGTATGCTTCATAATTTCTATTGGTATTTTCATACATATATATGTTTTATTTGTGCTTGATTAAAAATTGATTTACATATTTAAAGCAAAAAATTTGTTTATGCTAAGCTTAATTCAAATCTTTATTTTCAATTGATTTCTCAATTGATATTTTAATAAGCTTATGCATTATTTTTAAAATTGATATTTTTATTTATATCAAAAATGTGCAATAATCTTCAATTGGTATCTATTGATTGTAATTGGTATCAAAATAATTTTTCAATTGGTATCAATATGATTCTATTTTGATTAAAATACAAAATTTGTAATATTTATTTACAATTGGTATCTTAAAATTGATTGATTTACAAGTGGTACCTTAAAATTTTTGTTTATATGATATCTTAAATTTGATTTATTAAGATATCTCAAAATTTGTTTTATTGAAGAAAATTCAAAATTTTGTTTTGAAAATTAAAAATGTTTTGATTTGTAATGCCTATATGCAAGGAGAGCTTAACATTTCTTATACATATAGATTCATGATTGAGTGTATCTTATATTGAGGAGCTTGACAACTCTTCTTTATGTGGTACACGTGTGTAGGGGGAGCTTCACATCTCCTCTTATGCATTACATATTATGCGTTATGTGAATTAGGGCTTGTCATCCCTCTTTCATGTAATGTATATGTGTAGGGAAGTTAACTTAGTGTCTTCCTCTTCATGAATGTATATCGCATATATCTCTATTATTGATTTGTTTTATGTCACCCATTTTATTGATTTTTGCTTTTGACAAAAAGGGGGAGAACATTTGTTTTTACTTTAACCCCTTTGTTGATGATTGACAAAAAGGGGGAGAAGTATTTGAGAAATTTTTAGTATATATGCATGTTTTCCTTGCTTTATCCATAAAGGGGGAGAAGTAGTATTTATGTTTATGCATATATATGTTTTGTTATGCAAATAGGAGAAAAAGAATTTGTGAGTTTTATGCTTGATTGGCATGTTTTATCTCCGTATTTTTGCATACATGTTTAGATAGTTTATGTGCTTCATTGTCATATCTTATTGTTTATTGTGATGCATGAGTTAAGGGGGAGCTTCTTTGAAGCTTTACTTTAATCCATGCATATATAACTTCATGAGTTTTGTCATCATCAAAAGGGGGAGATTGTTGGCCCAAAGGCCCATCACTCTAGTTTTGATGATGATCAACTCATGTAGTTATAGTACTAATGATCTTGTGTTTAATTAGTCTCAGATTCATGATCAAGATCTTAGTAGGTGTGTAGCTTCAACAAAGGATTTAAAGTCAAGTTTTGGAGCTAGCATGGTTTGATTCAAGAGCTTGTGCATCAAGACCACATCAAGTACTCAAGAGGAGTCTAGCTCTATGGATCATGTTTGGACCAAGTCAAGAAGGAGAAGAAGACTTCAAGTGAAGACTTTAAGATCAAGACTTGTGTCTAGGTTTGTTTTTTATAAGATTTTATTTTTAGATAAAATGTAAAGGATAGAATAGTTGGTGGATTGCTCAAGTATATCTTACACACACACACTTTTGATTTAGATAAGTTTTCATAAAAAATTTTTTTTTTGGAAAAATACAAAAGAGTTTTCTTTTAGAAAAATACCGGTTTGGTTTTGGTATTTAAAGTTTACATGTATTTAACCAAAACTGTTTTAGAGCTTAATGACAAAAACATAGATATTTCACCATGTATGTGTAGTGGATCATATCCATACACTCTATGCTTTAAAAGAGTTTAAAATATCTTGTTTTTGTATTTGAAGAAGTTTTGAAAAAACCAAGTTTTTGGAAAAATACAGTTTTCGTTTTTAGCCAAAATTTCCAAGTTACAAAAATAGTTAAAATTATTTGTAACATGTCTTGATTTTGTGCAAGCATGTTTGATTATCAAAGTATAATGTTAAAACTATTTTTGTAGATTTTTCATGATTTTATGGGATTTTATTTGAGCCAAAAAGACAACCTTTTAAATCCCTAATTAGACCTGTCTGGCTTCAGCCGGTCGACCGGGCCGGTCGACTGAGTCGGTCGATCACGTGCACAGACGTGCACGCCAGCCTTTGCTGGAGGGCCGTCGACCGACCCGGTCAACCGCAGAGAGCTCCTGCTCTCTGGAAAGCCCCGGTCGACCGGGCCAGTCGACCGGCAGAGAGATCTGCTCTCTGTTTCAGGGTCACGGTCGACCGACCGGTCAACCGCTGGCACAACGGTCAGAATTCTTACCGTTGGCCGATCGACCGGGCGATCGACCGACAGGCCAACCTGGCTCCAACGGCTTGTTTTTCTAGCTCTATAAATTGGGGCATTTGGGGGCTGTTTTCTACAAGATTTTCAAGTGGTTTTTGAGTTAGTTTTCCCAACTCTTTTCAGAGCTTTTCCCACTTGTTTAGAGAGAAATATTTCCAATCAAAAGGGGAGTTTATCAAGAGTGTTTTAAAAGTGATTTTCTTGAGTTTTCCTCCACCATTTCAATCCTTGTTTTCTCACACAACACTTGAGCCATCCATTGCTATATCTACCTATAGGAGTGTTATTGTGAGAGTTCTTATTGGTGATCAAAGTGTTTAGATCACCAAGAGATCTTTCTTTGTGCTTTGAGGAGGCGGACGGTTGTGTTCGCGGTGTTTCGAGTTCGTGTGTGAACTCCGGGTTTGAGGTGCAGCCTCGGCGAGCTTGTGGGCTTGCGGTGTGTACGGGACTAGAGAGTCCAAGGAGTTCAAGTGTGAACTCGCCTTGTAGGTGTTGCGGTACCGAGTGATCCGGTGGGATCAGTTTATAGTGAAAATCCTTCAAGTGTGAAGGCGGGGACATAGAGCAAGGGTGCTTGAGCCTCGAAACAAATCTCCCGTGTTTGCGATTGCTCTCTCTCTCTTTGTCTCTTACTTGTTTATATCTTGCATGCTCTTATTGTGCTTATCTTTATATGCTTGATATACATTTGTGCTCTTATTGTTATATGCTTGGGGATTGTTTGCTAACACTTGTATTCAACCAAGAGAGCCAACGCTGCACCTCAACTCTTATTTAGAGGAATCTTGAGGAGTTAGTCCAGAGCCCTTCACGGGAATCTGGCTACACTCTTGTGTTATACGTGGTGTTTAGTTTAATAAGTTTTTAATTCTGCATTTAGTGACCATTAGATTAGCCATCACCTATTCACCCCCCTCTAGGTTATTTACAACAACTTATATACATGTGTATGCTCCAAAATTGATTTTGCTTGGATATGAAAATTGATTGATTAGATTATTTTTAATCTTGATAATTGATTTTTAAATTAGTAAAAATGAATTATTTTATTTTCGCGTTTACGAGTCAAATTTTAAATCTCTAAATAATTACTGTTGATACTCTAAAAAAGACAAGATTCCTAACAGGCCTGAACAATGTCTAACTTGTTGACATCTACAAAAGACAAGCGGCAGACAAGCTGACGACCAGTTCTTCACCCATCTCAAAGGGGACGAATCAGCAACTTGGATTCTACTGATCTAGCAAAGCAGACAGTAAGCCAAGAAAAGCTCGTGAGAAGGCCCAGGCGGTCCAGAGACATTAAGTTAGCTCAACACTTAGTCTCGCACGAGCCCACGAGATAAAGTCTCGCATAAGAAGCCAAAGCTGCTTAGCATCGCAGAAAGCTCCTTCACAGTCTCGCTGCGAGCTAAGTTACAACTTCACATAGAAATGCTCAGTTAACTCCACAGAGAGTTAGCTTCGCTCGAAGCCCCATGTAGCTGCGCAAAAGGGTAATTGATAAGGTAACTTCGCCACAAAGTTATCCAGCTCCGCTGAAGAGCTTTCTTCTAACTTCGCCAGATGCTCCTTCCAGCTCCGCTGTGAGCTCGACGCGGCAGCTCCACTGCGGGTCTTCTATGGTCACCTTTGACCAAATCTCCAGATGAGATCAAATCCAGATGAGATCAAATATAATTGAGACCAAATTTGGCAATTGCTTGCCATAATCTTTTGACTCTCCCAATCAGATAAGAAGATCAGAAGAAATCTTTCAGTTATTTGGAAAGAATCAAGGGCGCATCGCTCATTTAGCAAGCGGATCAAGAGATCAGCACTACTTGCTATTCCTAGCTTCGCAAAAGCTATCTCTAGCCTCGCGGCGAGGCTACTTTTTTGATTAAAACATATTGACTCAATTTATTTCCAGATTTTCAATGGACAATTATACCCCTGCTCTCTCTATAAATATCGTACCAAAGGCGTACAGAGGACGGACCGAGACCCCTCCCCCAAAGAGAGGAAAAAAGACAGAGATCTACTCTTACTTCAAAGAATTCAGAGAACTACTTCTCTAATCAAGGTGCTAATACCCTAAGACCTTCCTCCCTCTCAAGGAATCTCCGGAACCAGGAGAGAAGGAATTCCCAAGTGGACGCAGTTTGAGAAGTAACAAGAGGGTTCTACCAACCTTCTATTCTCCGATTCCCCGAACCAGGCGAGAAGGGATCCCATCAGGCAGCAGTCCGATTGTCTGATCGATCCCATCGTCAAAGGGATAAAGTGATCGCGCGCTGATCAGATTCCTACCGGCGCACTTTTCCACAAATCACAGAGGAGATCTACCTGTAATCTTCTTCCTTCAAAGAATTACTTGTAATTTAGCTCCTCGACACTTTTTTGTAAGTTTTCCCCTTTGCAAAATCAATGAAAAATAAGATGGCGACTCCGATGGGGAGTGCATTCTCCACTATTGAGAATCAAGTGTCGCAATGCGACGAACAGACCTTCGGGTCTACTGCTGAGTGCAAGGAAGTTGGCGCAGCCAGAACCCCTCTGGCTAATTCTTCGAAGCAAGTCTCTGTTAAGACAAATAAGGCTCTCCGCAAGCCTACTATGGTCTTCTGGCGTAACAAGGTGGGTCAGGATCTTGAGCCTATTACCTTCGAAAACCTGGTCGTTCATTTCGACCAAGGAAAATTCAAAGAGCTCCTCTCTGGAGGTGGTCCAATGCTCGACGCACGGAAGTATAGGAAGGTCTCGGTGACTAAGGTTTCAGAGCAGAAACCAGCCTTAGATGGACAAGTAGCCGAACATGAGGCTAGCCAGGTTCCCTGCGAACCTAAATCTCCTCTTCCAAAGCAGATGTGGAGGCCAAAGCAGAAAGCTCTCTATGAAACTTCAGGCGTAGCTACGCCACAAGCTCGCCTATCATGTGAAGACAAAGGCAAAAGGCCTGCTTGCTTCGCTGAGGCCATTAACCGCGAGGCTAGAATAGCGACTATGCCTTCGCCTAATTTAGGAGCAGTAACTCCTCGCACCAACCTCGTTCTTCCAAGTGAAGTTGCTGATGACATGGCAAACATAACGCCAGTACCTCAGGGTGTGCGCGGAGTTCCCAGCCGCCAGACTGGAACTAAAGCACCTAGCAGTGTTAATCTCCTTCGTAGCAAGGAAGCGAACAAAGCACCACAGCGTGCTTCGCTCCCCAGTTCATCAAGCACTAAGCTCGCCCTTCGCAGCGGAGCTAAGGGATCGTCCCAAAGTGTTGACAGCGGTGCTTATGCAGCTTCAGCACCCAAGGACATTCCCAAAGTTCTTAGCCGCGAAGCTAGAGCTAAAGTACTATTTAGTGCTAATTACCTGTGCAGTGATGAAAGGAACAGGGCATCGTTCTATGCGCAATCCAACAGAGCCTCTGCGCTAAACTGCTTAAGCCCGACTGGGTCTGACTTGTGAGAATTCTTGACAAACAAACAGAAGTCGGAATCTTTCTGGACTTCTCCCTCCTGTTGTCAACAAGTGGGATGTCAGTTGGTGACAGTCCACTTAGTCCATTGCCGGCTGGGACCAATCCCCGCCGCTCCTTCAGACCTGACGCCAAGCCAGTCAAGCAGCAGCAATGCCGGTTTCGTCTGAACATTATGGAGGCTATTGAAGTCAAAGTTCATAAGCTCATTGCATGCCGCTTCATACGGGAGGAATAACATCCAGATTGGGTTGCTAATATCGTTCTCGTTCTCAAGAAGAATGAGAAAATACGGATCTGCATCAACTACCGTGATCTCAATACAGCCTGTCCTAAAGACGAATTTCCACTGCCCATCACCGATGTCATGATTGACAATACCTGCGGATTCGAAAGGATGTGCTTCATGAACGGCTTTTTAGGATACAATCAAATTAAGATGTATGCAGAGGATGAAAAACATACTTCATTCCGAATACCGTTAGGGATATACTATTATACCGTGATGCCCTTCGGGTTAAAGAACGCGGGAGCAACTTATCAGCGGGCAATGAGTATGATTTTCCGTGATCACCTCCGAAAAATGGTAGAATGTTATGTCGACGACATTGCTGTCAAAAGCCGCAATAAGAGTGACCACCTTCACGACTTGAGGACGACGTTCGACATAATGCGGGCTCATCAACTGAAAATGAATCCGACAAAATCCTTCTTGGGGTTTTCGAGTGGAAAATTCCTTGGATTTATTGTTACATCAAAAGGAATTCATCTTGACCCGAACAAAGTCAAAGCCATTCAGAACATACATCCACCTAAGACTCTGAAAGAACTTAGAGGCTTGCAAGGTAGATGGCTTATATCAGAAGATTCATCACAAATCTCTCAGGCCGCTGTCAACCATTCACCGACTCATGAAAAAGGGTGTTCCTTTTCTATGGGATCAAGCTTGTCAAGAAGCTTACGAAGATATCAAAAGTCATCTCATAAAACCTCCAGTCTTAGTAGCTCTCACATCAGGAAAACCGTTCTTACTTTATGTGAAAGCTATGGACCATTTCTCGGTGTTCTGCTTGCCCAAAAAGACGAAAATAGTCACGAACAAGCTATTTATTATCTGAGCAGGATTTTGATAGGGGCGGAATCTCGCTATAATCCTATTGAGAAGGAATGCTTAGCTCTTGTCTTTACTATTCAGAAGACACGACATTATTTGGTCGGCTAAACCATACATGTCATTTTCAGAGTGAACCCTTTGCGTCTTCTCATGACAAAACCAGGATCAATAAATTCAAGATTAGCAAGTGGGCACTTCTTTTGTCTCAGTACGACATGCTCTTCGTCCCTTAGAAGGCGGTTAAAAGTCAGGCATTTGCAGAGTTCTTGGCTGCTTATCCGATTTCGGAAAACTTAAAACTTCATGAAGACATTCCAGATGAAGTTTTGAATCTAATATAACTTCAGAAGATGAAGTTTGGCAGATGTTCTTCGATGGAGCATCACGAATAGACCCTAAGGGCAAGATCATTGTCAGTGTAGGCGTTGTGTTTATCTCTCCACAAAATCATGTCCTTCCTAGAGCATTTTCTCTGACGGAATCATGCTCCAACAATGTGGCAGAATACAATGCTCTACTTATTGGCATTCAGCTTGCTCACAAAATGGGGGTACGCTACCTTGAAGCTTATGGCGATTCAAAACTGATTATCAATCAAGTTAAAGGCGAATATAAGGTCCTTCATGAAGATTTGGTACCTTATTATCACGCAGTCATCGAAATGGCTAATCTATTTGATGGCTTTTACATCGGTCATGTTTCTCGATCCAGAACACTAGGGCCGATGCTCTGGCTGCACTAGCAACGACGCTAGCCTTGCAGTCGACATCGAGTATCACCTTACAGTGGCGACTCGACAGCTTGTCTGCTCTAAACATATGTTAAGAACCAAAGTGGTCTATAATATCTCGACGGATCTTGAACCGAGAGATTGGCGATTCCCCTCATCGACTATGCTCTGCATGGTTTACTGCCGGACGACCCTAAAGAGCGGCATCCATCAGACGAAAGTCTCTCCGTTTTTACTATGATCCAACTTTGAAGACACTTTACGTCGCTCATATGACGGTATCCTCCTCCGTTGCCTTTCTAATTCAGAAGCACAAGAAGTTCTTAAAGAAGCGCATGATGGCATATGCGGAGCTCATCAGCCAGGTCTAAAACTTAAAGACCGATTGCATAGGCTTTGATATTATTGGCTAACCATGATAGCCGATGCCATCCAATATGCACGAAGGTGTAAAGCTGTCAAATCCATGCGGACTTCATACATCAGCCCTCAGAGCTACTCTATCCAACCATTGCTGCATGGCCATTTAAAGTATGGGGAATCGATATCGTAGGACCAATTAGCCCTTCTTCGACAGAAGGATACCGGTTTATCCTAGCGATAACCGATTACTTTTCAAAGTGGGCAGAAGCTATACCACTGGTTGAAGTTAAAACTTCTAACGTGGTTAATTTCATCAAACACCATGTCATTCATCGATTTAGTGTCCCTAGGCGGATCATCCATGATAACGGTCCCCAATTCGTGAGTCATGTGTTCTACCGGTTTGCGATAAATATCGGATTCAGAACGTGGCATCAACTGCTTATAATCCTACCGCTAATGGCTTGGTGGAAGCATTCGACAAGACAATCATTAAGCTACTCAAAAAGTTCGTTTCCTCAAATAAGTGAGACTGAAATGAGAAGCTTAGTGAATGTCTTTGGGCCTACCGAACCACGGTTCGGACCCCCACAGGCAATACGCCTTTTTCCCTGGGTACGGGTGCGAAGTGGTCATACCATTAGAAATCCAGATGCCATCATTGCGAGTTACTTTAATGACTAAAATGACAATAGAAGACAATGATCAGTTGCGTCTTCAAGAGCTCGAAGCCCTAAATGAGAAGCGGTTACAAGCTCAGCAACACATTGAGTTGTATCAAGCCTGAATCTTAAAAGCCTTCAATAAGAAGGTCAAGCAAAGAGTCTTCCAGAAAGGAGATTTGTTTTAACCGTCAGATGACCGATGATCATGACGCACAAAACCAAAGACAAATTTTAGCTCAAATGGGAAGGACCGTTTGTAATAGAATAATCTATTCAAACGGGGCATATCGCCTTATGACTTCAGATGGTGATTACTCATGATGCCGATCAACGGTAAGTCTTAAAGAAGTATTATCCTTGATAAGATCCTTCTCATGATCAAGTGGTAACATTACACCTCTGATCAAGACCTTCAAATCCAAGATATACAGAAGGAGTGCTCCTCTATTTCTCTAAACGCGATCATACGACCGTAAACCAATATTGAGCTGATCGTACACTAATTGTCTCAAAGAAGAATCAAGGTTATGAATACAGTAACTGAATGATCCAAGACCTCTAACGGTTAAGGATAAAGGAAAATGTTGGCCTTTAAGCCCAACATAAGTCCTTGATAACTCATCATGCTGAGGGGAATAGCATGGCTAGCCCGACTCAAACAGTAGTTGGTAAAG
>JAVJIF010017921.1:0-84964 GCA_038442645.1 Agave tequilana
AATCCCGGTTTCTGATTTTGGGCCCCTGGTTTTGACGAATCAGCTTTCCAAAGTCAATGGCTATATTTTAGGCCTTTAATCACCCATTAAATGGTGATTTAGGGTGTTCTTCATTGCACACCATGGGCCTAGAGACATGCAAGAGATATGTTTATGAGCAGATTTAATATGAAATAATTATGAAGATGTGGTATGAAATATGCAGTTTTAGAGATTATCAGAGTCCCTTTGTGGTAAGATCCTATAATGGATAGTTGAAACTCTTCTGTGTGAAGGCAGGGACATAGAGCAGTGGCTCGAGCCTCGAACATATCCTTATGTTTGCATTTGGATCTTCTATCTCTCAACTTTCTCTTTATATCTTGCAATGCTTTTATTACTCATTCATATACATGTTTGGTATTGTTTGTGTGCTCACACTTGTGTTCAATCAGAGGGCTATTGAAGCACCTCAACTCTTAGTTTAGAGGAATTGTGAGGAGAAGTTCCAGAGCCCTTCACGGGGAATTCGGACTCACTCTTAGTTACACGTTGTGTGTTAACAATTAGTTTTTAAATTTCACATTAATTGTCTTAGATTAGCACTACACCTATTCATTCCCTCTCTAGGTGTACTTCAAATTGGTATCAGAGCTAGCGCTCCTGATATTCGGTTTAACCACCTAGGAGTGTGATCCTTGGATTGCTAATCTAGTTAATTTCTTTGTACATATTTTTGTATACACTCATGAATTATCTTGCACCACCCATGTATTATGTTTTTAACATCGATATGTGAAGTTTAAGATGAGTGCTTACCTCAAAGCCCTAAGATTGCATGTTTATCTTGCCACTACCAAGAAATTATATATTGAAAATGACAAGTACTTGGGGCTAATACATAAGCCATAGATGTTCTTAGGCAAAGATTTAGCAAAGAACATCTTTCTTTGATTTCTCATTGTGATTTCACTTTTGCAGTATGGAACACATTGATTTCTCCTAAGGAACAAACGACAAACGTTTTGGAGAAGGAATTCATTGTAGATGAGTCTGACGAAGCGTCATGCTGCATGGTCCAAGGGAATAACTCCCTTGAGGTAACTTTAGATACTCATCTAGATGATCTTGATTGCTCTTCCATTGATGATAATGCTATGAATGCATATGCTTTAGATTATGAGTTTTTCAAATTTTGTGAAAACTTGATTTCAAAATACAAACTTTTGAAAAGCAAGAGTTTTGAATTAGAAGAAGAAAATAAAATTTGCTTTCAAAACTTGATATGATTTTCCAAGAGAAGGTTGAGGTTTCAAATGAAAGGGATTCATTAAAAACCCACTTGACCTTGTTTAAAAGAAAATAAAATTTTGAAAAATAAAAATGATTTTGATCATGTTTAGAAGAAAAATGAGATTTTGTCTTTAAAACTTGATTTTGTTTTAAAAGAGAACGATTCTTTGAAAAACAAAATTGTTTTAATTTCTAAAGAATTAGAATGCATTTCTTTAGAAAAAATTTCTTTGAAAAATGCTTTTGATTTTCATGTTTGTTATGCTTTCATTGCTTCATCTTCTTGTGTTTCTATTACTTACTCCACTTCTTCTTCAAGTATTGATAATGATATTTGCATGTTGAAGAAAAATGTAGATTGTTTGGGCTCCACTTTGAGCTAATGTGTCATGAACCACACAAGGTTGGAATCCATGTTTTGAAAGAAATATGCTCCACATATGCATGCACAGCCATCACGGTATACACATGCTTCTCATTTCACACATATGATACCATGTATGCTAATGTGTACGCTTGTACACATTGTGGTCGTACTGGCCACCTTGCAAATTTTTGTTATGATAGAATAAATGCTTTAAATTTTGTAAGTAAAAATGTTTGGGTTAGGAAAGGTGCTAACCCTATAGACCCAAGAAAGTTTGGGTAGCAAATCCATCCCTATTTCATTTGATGTAGGTATGGACTCTCACAAGACATGAGAGTATTGGTGCCTCGGTGGTGGATGCGTTTCAAGCTAAATGGACACAATTTTGGATGCATCACTATCAAAAGAGTTTTGGTGGGAGGACCATCATGGTTTTGGAGACATAGAGATTAGTTTATTCGTTTGGTAACTATCTCTAACTCTTTATTTATATTTACATGTTTTCTCATTGTTGATTTTTTAGCATGTCTTGGTATTCATGTTCATTATGTTTAAATGCAATTTTTATTAGACATGTGATATACTTGATAGTATTTGAGATACACTCATGTTTATATGGATTCATATTTTTGTGTTCGAACTATTTTTAGCTATGTATGTATATCCTTGTTGAAATAGCATTTGTATTTACTCTAATGATCACTTTTGTTTTTGACGTTTTGTGCTTCATGTTTTGATTACATGTTTGGATGCAGTTTTTATTAAAACTTGTGTTTATACTTGTACAAGTAGTGAGCTACACTTGATTATTGTATTTGAGTGCCTCATTGCTCATGTGTACTCATTACATGTATTTGTATAACCTAGTTTTGATGATTCTAGTATTTACACTTGTATTCCTTATTTTTATACATATTTCATAAAATATATTTAGCTTCATGTATATGTAAATTTTCATCAAAGCTATATGATATACATGTTCTATCCTTGAGTCACTTATATTACATACCATATACTATTTTTGTGGACTCATTTCATATTTGGATATATATGTGTATACTTTAGTTTTGACAAAACATACATATACCTTGAAGTTTGTTTTGTTTTGATGAAAATTGAATTTTTATGATTTTTATGTTTATGATAAAGAAATTTTGATTGAGCTTCGTTGTCTTATTTTCATGATTATGTTTATTACATAATTGTTGTGTACTTTACATCTTTTGTGTTTACTCATGATTTTAGTTTCATGAGCTCATATGTGCTTTATAGCTCTTTGAGTGTCGATGCTCGTGTAATTTTCATTTTTTCATGAGATAAATAATTATTTTTATTCCTTACTTGAAGGACTTCGTACTAGTTTTCAAAATTATCTTAAAGCTAGTTTCGTATTCTTTAATTGATAAAATTTTTAAACTATGATAAAATTATTTTCAACTCTTATTTTTGAAAACCCCAACTTTCCAAGGACGGTTGGATGGGTGATCATGTCTTATATACCTAAATTGTATATCCATTTAAACATGTACATGATAGGGAGGTAGATATGAATTATATACATGATCTTCATCTTGTTTCATCTTTTATATACTCATATTTATTTCTTATATATGTATACATCAAATTTCAAGTGGTATTTCTATTTTCATATATACATACATATGATTGATTGTGCTTTCTTATCAATGTCTATATACAAGTTTTATAGCACAAATTATTTTATACTAAGTTTGATTTAGCTCTAAAATGTTAAATTGGTACCCTTTACAAGCTTATGCATGTATTTTGTTGGTATTTCAAAAAAAGGAAAAAAATTTCTTGATTTCACTTTCAATTGGCATTAATTGATACATTCAGATTTACATTCGATTAGTATGTCATATATTTTCAATTGGTATCTTACTCTCACTCTTTTTGATAAAAATATCTTGTTTTAGAAAATGGATTTTCTATTAGTATCATTTTTTGCTTCAATTGGTATTAAAATTTCACTTTAATTTGGTATCAAAATTTGTTTTTAATTGGTTTCAAAATTTGTTTTGATATGTATTTCCTATATATAAGGGAGCTTAACATCTCCTCCATATATTGATTCATGTTGAGTGTAGTATATAAAGAAGAGCTTGATATCTTTTCTTTATATGGTACACATGTATAGGGAGCTTAACATCTCCATCTATACATTTTATATTATGCTTATATGAGTTAGGGTTTAGTCATACCTTCTACATGTAATGCATGTATGCAGGGAAAATTTGAAAATACACCTAGAAGGGGGTGAATAGGTGTACAAGCTAATCTAATGATAATGATGCGGAATTAAAAATTATTTATACAAACTAAAGCTATTAAACCACACACAAAATATAACAAAAGAGTGTAGCTGAATTCCCAGTGAAGGGATTTGGACTATCTCCTCAAGATTTCTCTAGATTAAGAGTTGAGGTGCCACTATGGCTCTCTTGGTTGAATACAATTGTAAGCAAACATCCCAAGCATATATCAATAAGACACAAGATATATCAAGCATATAAAGAGATAGCAATATAAGCATGTAAGATATGTAAACACAAGTGAGAGAGAGAGAGCAATCACAAACACGGGAGATTTGTTTTGAGGTTCGAGCACCCTTGCTCTGCGTCCCCACCTTCAACACTATGAAGATTCCACTAAAATCGATCCCACTAGATCACTCGGTGCCGCAACACCTACAACGAGTTCACACTAGAACTCTTCGACCTTCAAGTCCCTCACTTGTTCCTACAAGAATAACACACGCAAGCACACTATCTTGTCGAGGCCGCACCTCTTACAACACTTCAAACCACACGTCGGAACACTTGGTGATCACTTCAATTGATCACCACAAACACTTCTTCACCAAGGCCACAACCTCTACAACACTTCACAATACAAGGATGTAAACTTGTGATCACTTCTCTTTATCACAAAAACAACTCTCACAACAAAGCTCCAATAGGATGGATTTAGAAATGGAAAGCTCAAGTGTGTTTGAGAAAAACTAGGATAGAGTTGTAGTGAAAAACTCAAGAAATCAGTTTTAAAAAACACTCTTGAAAACTCTCCTTTTGATATGGAAGTATTAGCCCTAAAACAAGTGGAGAAAACCTCAAATATAGGTGGGAAAAGCTGGCTTTGAAACTCTCCAAAAATCTTATATAAAACAGCCTAAAAACACCCTTTAAATAGACTCCAAAATATAGCCGTTGGGAGCAACTCAGCAGGAAATCCTGTTGTCAGTTGACCGGCTGGTCGACCGGCCAACGATCAAATTTCTGACCGTTGGGGCCTGCCGGTCGACTACCCGTCGACCGTGCCCTGGGCTTTGACCTGCCAGTCGACCGCCCGGTCGACCGGGGCCAGATCCAGAGAGCACAGCTCTCTAGATGATCGACCGCACGATCGACCAGCCCTAGCTGTGCACGTTTTGTGCACATCGCTCGACCGTCCGATTGAAAGACTTCTGGCTCGGTCGATCGCCAGAAGACCTGGTCAGCAAATCTTTTGGGATTAAAATTAGGTTTTATAAATTCTTATAAAATCCCATAAAATCACTAAAAATTTACAAAAATAAGTTCATTAAAAATACTTTGAAGTACAAATATGTGTGATCAAAATTCAACATATATTACAAACGTTTTGAACTATTTTTGTGATATTAAAATTTTGCTTTGAACAAAAATCCGTATTTTTCAAAATTAATCTTTAATTTGAAAAATGATTTTGCCAAAACTTCTCCAAATACAAAAACAAGATATTTTAAACACTTTTGAAGCTTAGCGTGTATAGATATGATCCAATACACTTCTAAGATGTATTTATGTTTTTGACAATAAGCTCTAAAATAAGTTTTAATAAATACAAAACTAAACATATAATATAAAATCACCAAATAAGTTTTTCTAAATATTTGAACTAACAATGTGCATGGATGAAATCCAAAACAAATCTAAACCATATGAACTTATTTGATGAACTCTATTCATGGAAACATAAAGATATATACTATGAAGCTCAATACCAAAACAGTATTTTCGACAATCAAAACTGTTTTAAGAAAACATATGAAAATCTTGTGTGTGTGCGTGTATGAGCTTGAGCAATCCACAAATAATCTATCCTTTACATTTTATCTAAAAACAAATCTTAACACTTACAAATATGACACAATTCTTCATGAAAATCTTCTTTTGAAAATCTTCTTCTCCATCTTGACTTGGTCCAACCTTGATCCAATGAGTTAGACTCCTCTCGAGTACTTGATGCGATCTTAAAGCGCGAGCTCTTGAATCAGCACGTGTTAGCTCCAAAACTCCTTTGTTGAAGCTAAACACCAACTAAGATCTTGATCAAATATCTGAGACTAAATAAACACAAGATCATTAGTACTATAACTACATGAGTTAATCATAATCAAAACTAGAGCAATGGGCCTTTGGGCCAACAATCTCCCCCTTTTGATGATGATAAACCTCATAGAGTTATATATGCATGGATTAAAGATAAGCTTCATAGAAGCTCCCCCTTAACTCATGCATAGTAATAAACAATAAGGATATTCAACAAAGTGTATAAACTAAACAAACATATATGCATAAACAGAGATATAAACATGCATATATAAATTCTCAAAATTCTTCTCCTCATTTTTGTCAATTCATCAACAAAGGGGCGAAGACAAACAAACGACAAAGATGTATATGTGATATACATTCATGAAGAGGAGAGACGTAAAGTTAGCTCCCCCTACATACATGTATTACATAGAGAAAGGATGACTAAACCCTAATCCTCATAAAGCATAATATACAATATATAAACGGAGATGTTAAGCTCCTCCTACACACGTGTACCACATAAAGAAGAGAGGTCAAGCTCCTCAATGTGAGATACACTTAACATGAATCTATATATAGAAGAGATGTTAAGCTCCCCTTGCATATAGGCAATACATATCAACAAAATTTGAAACAAAATTTTTTGATAATACTTAAAAACAAATTTTTAAAATTTTTTAAGTCAACAAAGCAAATTTTGATACCAATGAAATCAAATAGTAGTTGACAAGAATAAATATTGGTATCACTTGAATTTTTTTTTTAAGATACTAATAGTAGATTTTGATACTAATTGAAGGTGAAACATAAAGCATATTTTGATATCAAATAAATACCAATTGAAATCAATGTATAAGCTTGTATAAATACCAATTAACATTTGGAATAAACTCAAACTTAACATAAACATAATTTGTACTTTAAGAATGTAATGATATTGTAAAACAAATACAATCAAATCATATATATGTATGTATCAAATTTGAAAATACCAATTGAAATTGATGCTAATTGAATTTAAAGTATACATATATAAAAAACAAATATGAGTATACAAACATAAAATTCCTTGAAGATCAAGTGTATACCTCATACCTACCACCCTTTCATGCACAAGATAAAAGATATTCAATAAGGGATACAAGGCATGGTCGCCCAACCATCCGCCCTTTAAGGGTAGAAGTTTTCAAAAATAAGATTTGAAAATAGTTGTAAATTGAAAACACTACCAAGAGAAGAATAAATAACTAGTTTAAAGTAATTTTTAAAAAAAACTAGTTAAAAATCCTTCAAACATGAAAACAAATCATATATTCCATGAAGAATGCTAAATACACAAGAGTTGACACTCAAAATCTATAAAGCTCATAAATGCTAAAAAAATAAAGTCATGAGTAAACAAAAATAATATGAGTGCACAAAAATCATTTGAGAAGCATATTCATGAAAATAATCAATAAAGCTCAAAACATCGAAACATATGAAAATCATAACAATTTAGTTTTCATTAAAATTAACCAACTTCAAGGTATATGTATGTTCTATCAAAACTTAAAATATACATACATATCCCAAACACAAAACAAGTCCATAATAGAATTTACATGAAGGCAAGTGACTCAAGGGTATACATGTATATTTATTAGTTTTAGACAAAAATAACGTATACCTGAAGTAAACATGTACAAAAATAGGTTAAACAAGTATCAATAAAATAATCATCAAAACGAGGTTATACATGTACATGTAATGAGTACAAATGAACATTGAAACACAAACATATAATAATCAAGTGTAGCTCACTACTTGTACAAGTATATACACAAATTTTAATGAAAATACATCTAAACAAGTATTCACCACATGAAGTACAAAACACGAGCATAAAACCAAAACATGCTAAAAATTATCAAATATAAAAGCATGTAAACTGAATGGAAGTTAGAGATAGTCACTAATATAAATAGGGCTAATCTCTAAGTTTTCAAACCATGGTGGTCCTCCCACCAAACTTCCTTGACAGCAATTCATCAATAGGGCATGTCCATCTGGCCCATATGCATCCACCACCAAGGCACTATACCTCTCACGTCATGTGAGAGCCCACTAATCGGGGCAAAACCGCGCACAAAATATATCGTTTTGAAATCAAGATTTAAAGTGTGTGTGTTTTGGCTTCCTCGATATTTTCGTTATAGCATAGAGATTAAAACGAGTCAAATCCACAAGGACGGGAGGCGATAGAACCTTTACCGGTTGATTCACGTGTATGTTAAAAATTCCTCAAAGTTTTAAAGAATGAAAAGAAAAGAAGGCAAAGAATGAAAAGAGAGGTACGGTGAAACACGAAGAAGTGGGAACATAGAAAAGAATGTCTTTTGTGGCTTTTGATATTTCTAAAATAAGTGAAAAGGAAAGAAAACTCATGGCTACTAACTACTAATGACTTCACCAACATGCTAACCTCTTAGTGATAGTTACCTCACATGTATCATTGGCCATCACTAGTCCTTGGTTCAAGATGATTCAAAGCATGACCCATATGTAACTCATCACAACCCAACTCTACAAAACAAGTTCAAGTTACACTTAAACCATCAAAACTAAAAGTAAACATGGAGTAAAGTAATATTAGCTTCTTAGAGAGTTAGAAAGTTCGAGTGTTAGATCCATCATCATGATCCATCAATGGCTCTTGCAAGAGCAAGGCCAAATCGAGATTATTGATTCATGTGGATTATCAAATAAGAAGTTAGACTAGTTGGTGGTTAGTAGTTAGTTGCCATGAGAGAAAAGTTAGCTACACATGTAAAAGGAATTAGAGAGAAGAAAACATAGATAGGTAAAGAGAGCACCTTTCATAGACTGTCACCTTCTATTACAAACACTCTTGCATTTCAAGCATGTACCACTCTCACTCCCTATTACAAGATCTATAAAATGAAAAATATAAGGGAGGAAGAAGAACTAATCTAAACTATTCTAAACTACAACATGGAGAAAACTATCCTAAATTCTGTATATCTCCCAACTCTGGAACCCCAGGGGTATTTATAGGCACCAGGGGAACGGGGGCCAGGGGAACAACCCCTGGCCCGAAGCCAGGCGCACGCCGCGGCCATACTAGGGCCGCGCGCGCAGCGCTTCGAGCCGAGCGCTGTCCTGTCTGTCCCCTGTGAAGTTCTGGTCTCGGTTTCTCGAAATTGGCCCCTGGTTTGATAGAATCAGCTTCTTAGGTCAATGGCTATCTTTTAGGCCTTTAATCACCCATTAAATGGTGATTTAAGGTCTTCTTCTTCATTGCACACCATGGACCTAGAATCAAGCAAGCAAAGCTTTATTAGCAGAATTTATACCAAATAAATATGCGAGTGTGATAAAAATTATACAAAATTAGAGACTAATACACCCCCACACTTATCTTTTTTGCTCGTCCCGAGCAAAACAAAAATAAGAAAATTATTACACCACTTTCGCAGGTGACGCGATTGCACTGAGCATGTGCAACAAGCCGTTAAACCTCTAGGTTTCCCTTAGAGGAGGAGTTTTGTCTCCTGAGGGTTTTCAGCGGATTGCACCCATAAAATCCATAAAGAAAGAAATCAAATGTTAGTATTTTGAAAACACATTTTGAAATAAAGAAAAAGTGTTGAAGTATTTTTGTGAAATATAAGTGATCCAAGATCATAGGTTAATCAAAAATTATTCTTCTTTAAACTAAGTCAAAATGCAAAATCTTGTTATAAATTAAATGTAAGAACTTAAAATTGAATTAACTCTTTGATCTTTCATAAAACTCTTAGAAAAATATGCACTTTGTGAAAATTTTTGGGATATCGACTCTAACTTTCATGCCATTGATTTTTGTATATTTTTTCTTTATTTATTTTTTCTTTTTTCCTTCCCATAGTTTTCTTTGGCTTTCTTATTTACCCGAGTAATGAGCCTTTAGCCGGTACCTCCCAAACCAGATGATCTTAGGGTACCAGATGAGAAAATATCCCTCGGACTTAATGACTCGAGTGAACAAGGCCACAAAACTAAAGGGATTATTTTATTTTTATCCACCATTTTATGTATGAATAATCATGCTTCCTGAGGCATAATTACCCAACTTCAATAGTGGTTTTTATTATCATAAAAAAAATTTAATATATTTTTTATGGCATTTTCAGTCTTTGTTTCAATCCCAAAAATTGTGTAAGTGTGAAGTGCATAAATCTAAGGCAAAAATTCAAGATCAAATTATCTTTTCAATCTTACTTTCTTATCCTAAAATTTAAACAAGATCTATTATTTTGACTTGGTTTAAAATTTCATAATTTTAGGTCTTCTTAATTCCTAAGATAATCTTAATTTTCTTAAAAATGGATCAAAACTATTTCTCTTAATTCAAAAAGTTTTGTAAAAAGAAACGAAAAGAGTTTTTAAATTTATTTAGAGTTTTTAAATTTATTTATTTATTTTTTTATTTAAAATGGAGTGTAAAAGAAAGAAATGTAAAACTAATTATGTTAGTAAACCCTCCCCCGCACTTATCTCATGCATTGTCCTCAATGCATTGTGAATGTGTATAGACATGAAACAAATGGAGAGGGAAGGAAGATTACCTCATGGTGGTGGCTCCTGTGGTGGTCTGACTGGGCCAAACGTTACTACCCAATCAAGATATCGTGGATCGTATAGGAACCCACCAATGATCTCTCTAACATGACCCAATAAAAGAATGATTGATTGAATGGTCTTATTGAAAAATTTATCCCTAGCTAATTTCCAATTTTCAAAAAAAAATTATTGAGTCATGTTCTTCAATATCCTTGTCCAATAATGAAGTGTGATTTTGGAAGATGATGGATTTGGATGCAAATGGATTAGGAATAAAACCGACACCGACTCGGGAATTTGACTAAGATCAAGTCGAGAGTCAACGATAAGAGTCGAAATTGGTTCAAAAACAGGGTCCAAACCAAAGAATTGATATTCACACATTTTACCCATGAATGAAGTATGATCATAAGAGATTGGTGATTCCATTTCACGGTGTACTGGTACAGGATTCAATGTTGACTCCGGAATAGAGAAAAAAAATCTGGTAAAGATATCAGGGTCATTATTGAATCAAAAAGTGAAATGGAATGACCAACTTGAGGTTCAGGATCACTTTCAAGCTCAAGTTTAATTTCGGAAAAAGGATTACTTGCCAAAATGTCAAGGTGGTTTTCAAGATTTTGGGCAAGTTCAAATGGATGTAATGAAATTAAATCTTGATTTTTGTCCACAGAAGGAATATGAATGGGTGAAATAATCGAGTCAACTTCAGAAATGATGGGAATCAAAACTGGCTCAAGAACGTCATTTAGTTTAGGTAACACTATAGGAGTCGATAGTGATTCAATGAACGGACTCGAATTGCTAACTTGAAGCTCAGGTTCACATTCATCTTCAAGTTCAATTTCAGGAAATAGACAACTTGCCAAAATATCAGGAATTGAATGTTGGTCAAGTTCAGGTTGGTATGATGAAATTGAAGCTGGATTTCCAAAATGGCAAGATTCTTGAACATTTGATGGACATGGGAAGTCAGTCGTATTTTGCATTATGCGCTCGGTCTCTTGCACGAATTTCATAGTTTTTTCCACGATGATTTTTCTTTGAGTTGTTCTGGGAAAGAACTATATAAATTTTGGAAATTTTGTGGACATGATGAGGCCATCAGGTTTTCAAATTGTTTTTGGGCCTCTATCACTTCTTCCAAACTCCTTTCCAATGATGATTTTTTTTCAATTGGTGGTTCAGAAAAATGAGTATATGAATCAAAATTGGGGAATGAATACTGTGAAAATTGTGGACAAGATGGTTGAGAATTTGACTCGGGTAGGTGAATCCCCATGAAATCTGTGAAGAGTTGAAATTATTTTAAAATTTATGGTCATAAGATTGGGCGTACGGGTCATATTGATTCAGATAATCTCAACCCGGCATATATGGTTGGTTTATGTTGTATACAGCCGGGTCGGAGTTATCCGTGTCAAATGAGCTCGGGGTGAAGTATGGATCCATATTATGATTGAAAAAATTGTTGTTAAAATCCATATCACAATTTACAACAAACAAACAAACAAACAAACAAATAAAGAAAAAGAAAAAGAAAACAAGCCTATGCTAGGGTTGACTTAGACTTAGACGACTCCTAACTGGTTAGACTGTCCACGGGGGGTATATTGTCAGAAGCTGACCACGAGTTAATCGGCCAGGTAGGGGCAAGATCAATGGGAGGTATCCGTGTCGGAGCAACAGACCTAATTATACCAAACCACTGTTCTTCAAGGTTTCGCCTCTTAATTCCCAACCTTAGATACCGATTTGAGAAGAGTCAACTTCTAACAACTTTCCCCTTAGGTCAATCTCCTAAATGAGTCCAAGATGTCCCTAGGGGACAACATCTAGCAAGTTTTATTAAGGCTTGGGTTGTGTGAGTGGGGAGGTGATTTTTGGGCTAAGGGAGGGTAATGACTTCCCCACCTTATGTTGTATTGGGTATTTCCCTTAAGTTAAATTTGTGCAAGTGTGCAATATAGATAAGAATGTACACAAAAAAGCAAGTAATCACTGAAGTGTTTGTCCTAACTATATGCAATGCAATATGTATACCTCCATCAAGATCACGACAACACAAGAGCAAAATACAATATATTGGAATGAAAATTGACACGTGCCTAGATGCAAATGTCTAAACCGTTTTAAAGCATCTAACTTCCGTATTTTAGTTCTTAAAATTATTTATAGTGTACAAGTAATATAAAAAAAAAATTAGCAGCAGAGTATAAAAATATACAAGAAGTTACCCGACCACATAAAAGCAAGTGTGGACTTCTGCAACGCTAAAATTTAACCTGCACACCAAAAATAAAGAAGAAAGGTTAACAAAAACGTGAAAATCAAACCATTCCCATCCCCGACAACGGCACCAAAATTTGATCGGGGGAAAACTGCGCACAAAATATGTCATTTTGAAATGAAGATTTAAAGTGTGTACGCGCTTTGGCTTCCTCGATACTTCCGTTATAGCATAGAGGTTAAAACGAGTCGAATCCACTAGGATGGGAGGTGATAGAAGCTTTAACGGTTAATTCAGGTGTAAGTTAAAAAAATTTCAAAGTTTTAAAGAATGAAAAGAAAAGAAAGCAAAGAATGAAAAGAGAGGTACGGTGAAATACGAAGAAGTGGGAACATAGAAAAGAATGTCTTTTGTGGTTTTTGATATTTCTAAAATAAGTGAAAAGGAAAAAAAACTCACGGCTACTAACTACTAATGACCCCACCAACATGCTAACCTCTTAGTGATAATTGCCTCACATGTATCATTGGCCATCACTAGTCCTTGGTTCAAGATCAATTCAAAGCATGACCCATATATAACTCATCACAACCCAACTCTACAAAACAAGTTCAAGCTACACTTAAACCATCAAAACTAAAAGTAAGCATAGAGTAAAGTAATGTTAGCTTGTTAGAGAGTTAGGAAGTTAGAGTGTTAGATCCATCATCATGAGCCATCAATGGCTCTTGCAAGAGTAAGGCCAAATCGAGGCTATTAGATTCATGTGGATTATCAAATAAGAAGTTAGACTAGTTGGTGGTTAGTAGTTAGTTGCCATGAGAGAAAAGTTAGCTACACATGTAAACGGAATTAGAGAGAAGAAAACATAAAGAGGTAAAGAGAGCACCTTTCATAGATTGTCATCTTCTATTACAAGCACTCTTGCATTCCAAGCATGTACCACTCTCTCTCCCTATTACAAGATCTAAAAAATGGAAAATACAAGGGAGGAAGAAGAACTAACCTAAACTAAACTATTCTAAACTACAACATGGAGAAAACTACCCTAAATTCTGTATATCTCCCACTCTGGAACCCCAAGGGGTATTTATAGGCACCAGGGGAACGGGGGTCAGAGGGATAACCCCTGGTCCGAAGCCAGCGCGCGCCGCGGCCGTACGGCCTCGAAAACGGGGCCTAGGCCGCATTTTCGCGGCCATACTAGGGTCGCGCACCGTTTGCTGTCCCGTCTGTCCCCTGTCAGGTTCTGGTCCTGGTTTCTAGAAATTGGCCCCTGATTTTGACAGAATCAGCTTCTTAGGTCAATGGCTATCTTTTAGGCCTTTAATCACCCATTAAATGGTGATTTAGGGTCTTCTTCTTCATTGCACACCATGGACCTAGAATCAAGCAAGAAAAGCTTTATTAGCAAAATTTTATACCAAATAAATATGCGGATGTGATAAAAATTATACAAAATTAGAGACTAATCACCCACACCTACATCAAATACAAGTGGTGGGAATTTTGGTACCCATTTCTTTTTGGGTCCACGAGGGTTAGCATCATAAGGAACCCAAACATCATTATTTATAACATTTATAGAATTTAATCTATCAAAGCAAAATCATGCAAGATGGCCTTTGCGGCCACAATGTGTACATGTGTACACTCTAGCATGCATATGAGTGGTGTGAATGTGAGCATAGTGTGCATATGTATACCGTGGGTTATGTGCATGAGCAAGTGGAGCATGTTTCTTTTGAAATAATCTTTCCAATCTAGAATGGTTAAATGCACAATTGCTCGAAGTTGAGCTCAAACAATCAATTATATTTTTCAAGACATGAATCTCATTTTTATCAATAGTAGCATGAAAAATATGGCAAGGATTATTATTAGCATGGTAAGAATGAGAATCAACAATCTTTTTCTTTTAGAAATATTTTCTTTTTCTTTTAGAACAATTTTTCTTTTCAAAGAGTTATTTTCTTCCAAGGTAATCTCTTTTTCTTTTCCACCAAAATAATTTTATTTTTCAAAGAATTATTTCCTTCACAAATATCATTTAATTTTGAAGAAAAGAAAATATTCTCGTTTTTCAAAACTTCATTTTATTTTGAAACACATGCAAATTCATTTTTAAAAGAGTCATTTTCTTTTAACAAAGTAGTGTTTTTCTTTTTCAACTTATTGTTTTCAATTTTCAATAAATCATATTTTTCAAGAAGTTTTTGAAAAAAAGATGCAAGCTCATCATAGGGCATGTCAATATCTTCTTCTATCTCGGATTCAGAATTTACCTCAAGGGGGACATCCCCTTGGACCATGTAGCATATGTTGGAAGCCTCACTTCCATCATCCGAGTAGCTCTCCATATAATATTGCTTTTGTTCACCAAGAGATATAAGTGTGTTTCATACTACAAAAGCCAAATCAAAGTTAGAAACCTTACATAAATAATCATCATTTAGGGTTGACTTTAAAGCATGGATGGCTTTTGAGTTAGCCTCTAGATGTTTGCCATTTAAATAATATGAATCTTTAATAGTGGCAAGATAAACATGAATCCCTAGGGCTTTGAGGTACATTGACATCTTAACTTTCCAAGTTTGGATGTTAAGAATATCAAACATAGGAGGTGACATGAAATCTATATGTATGTGTACACAAATATTGTGATTAACTATAATGAGGATCTTTAACTCTAGGTTGTTAGACCCAAGTTAAGAGCACCAAGTTTTGACACCAATTGAAAACACACTAGAGGGGGTGAATAGGTGTACAAGCTAATCTAATGATAATGATGCGGAATTAAAAACTATTTATACAAACTAAAGCTATTAAGCCAACACACAAGGTATAACACAAGAGCTTAGCCGAATTCTCGGTGAAGGGCTCTGGACTATCTCCTTAAGATTCCGCTAGATTAAGAGTTGAGGTGTCACTATGGCTCTCTTTGTTGAATACAAGTGTGAGCAAACAATCCCAAGCATATATCAATAAGGCACAACATGTTGGCCCAAGAGGTTACACTCTCCAATTGTTTTGTGTTTTGATGATGACAAACCAAATAAGTGCTATAGAGTACTAATCATTTGTTCTAGATGAGTTTCAGGTTTTGTACCATGTTTAGAGTCCATTCGCTTAGCTATTGCAAGAACTTCTAAGTTCCACAAAGCAAGGAAGGCAAATTGCACATCAAGGAAGGATCAAAGAAGAGAAGGCTCTAGCAAGGCATTGGATGGCTCAAAGACTTGAAGATAGCACTAGAAGTCTTCATGTAATTTGTTTTTCAGTTTATAGTATGTTAAAGAATAGTGGATAGGTTTGAAGCTCTATCACACACGTTTTTGCGCACATGCTCATTCCAAAATAATTTCTTATAAATTATACAAAAATATTTTGCATACAAGATTTTGCCTACAGATACATATTTGTGTTTTATACTAATCCCTGTTCAAAAGTATTTTTGTTAAAATCAAAATCCTCTTTTAGTTCTTTTTAAATTTGGCTTTTTGACCTGAGCCGGTCGACCGGGTCGGTCGACCGAGCCTATGTCAGTCTGGTCCGGTCGACCGGACCAGTCGACCGAAGTCCTGGCAGAATGCACGTATCTGTGTGCATGTCTGTCGGTCGACCGAGGCGGTCGACCGGATTATTTGTTTTGCTCACAGTTTGTATCAGTCGACCGGGTCGGTCGACCGATATCCTGTAACGGTCAAATTTTTATACTTCCGGTCGACCGGCCCAGTCGACCGATCCGACCGTTTGAACAGTAACGGGCAGATTTTTAAGGGCTGTTTATTTTTGTCTTTTATGTTTAAAAATTCGTTTAAAGATTTATTTTGAACCTAACATTACTTTATTAGCCTTAAGTTTTTTTATCTCTTAACCTAGCCCTCTCCTATAAATAGGGGTGCTTAGGGAGAGATTGATAACAACAATTTTCAAGAGAAAATTTCAAAAGTTTGAGAAATTCAAAAGAGCTAGTTTCTTGGTTTTTGTGCTAACATTCTCACTCATTTTCTGAATTGGGTTTTGTGATACTCTCTGATTTAATTTTTCTTTCACCTTACACAAGAGCTTCATTCCTACTCAATATTCTCTAAGGACCTTTGTAAGGAAGAGATATTTGAAAGAGAGAGTTTGTGGTCTTTTGACTACCAAGGAAATTACTTGTTCTTGAGATTGTAGGAGTTGGGTACTCCATTGTAATTGATCTTTGTGATAGTGGAAGTAGCTAGAATCCTTCTGGGGAAGGCGGGGAGTAGAGCTGGGTGCTCGAACCTCGATAACATATCTTTGTGTTTGCGATTGGTTTACATTCTTGCAATTCTTACTCTACTTTGCTTGCTCTTATAATTGCTCATCATATTCATCGTCATACTTACTTGCTTGCATTCATCTTGTGTTTCTTGATTGTGACTGTTGTTGCTTTAATTTTTTAAATTGCCCTTGATTAGCATTGTCACCTATTCACCCCCCCCTCTAGGTGACTTTTCAATTGGTATCAGAGCCTGGACTCTAGGTTTGGCTTAACATCCATAGAGAGATCCTTAAAATATTGCTATCAACATTTTCATTCATCCATTCATACACTAGTAAACATGGCCGACAACATTAAAACCCCACCTAAATTTGATGGACTTAATTTCCCAATTTGGAAGGTTAGGATGACTATATTTTTGCAATCACTAGGTAGCTTAGTGGCCAAGTCCTTGACTAAACCCTATGTAGCACCCGATAGTGATGAGAGCACTTGGACCGACTTCAACTTTAGAGAAGATGAGGAGCTAACTCTACTTGTGCGAAATGTCAAAAGATTGTACCGAAAGAACAAGTTCAACTTCCGGAGAAAATTCGAAGGCAAAGAGGAGCGGAGGATCATATGCTACAATTGCCGCAAACCCGGACATATCATGGCGGATTGTCCGGAGTTCAAAAAGAAGATGACTTCCTCCTTCAAGCCAAAGAAGCCGGAGGAAAAGAAAGCATACAAAACTACGTGGGATTCGGAAAGCGAGTCCGAAGAGGAGGTGGATCAAGCTAACATGTGTTTCATGGCAAACACACCCAAGGTAACCCCTCAATCCCATGATGATGAAGATGATGAACTAAGTAAGGAAGTTCTAGTACATGCCTTTGTAGAACTTTCTGAAACTTATGATAATAAGAAAATTGAATGCTTAAAATTACAAAAAGAAGTTGCTTTTCTTAAAAATCAACTTGCCATTGTTTCTAGAGAAAAAGATGATCTTTCTTCAAATCTTGTTTCTATTCAAAATGAATTTGATGCTTATAAGATTTCTTGTAAGGGTAAAACCCCTATTGTTGATAATAAAGAGATTTCTTCCTTTAAATCTAAGATGAGTGATTTTGAAAAAGTTTTAAAAGAATGTGCTTTTAATACAAAGAAGCTTGAAGAAAAATTTTCTAAAAAGAATACTTCCCATGTTAAAATTTCTCATGATAAGATTTCCCATGCTCACACCACACAACACACACATGTTAAATCCTTCATGCTCACAATGCTCATGCTCACAAATCACACACTCATTATGCTTTTAAATATGGTAGAGTATATAGATGCACATATTGTGGTAAAAATGGACATTTAGCTAAGTTTTGCTATGATCAACTAAATAGAACAAATAATCTTGTTTGGGTCAATGACACTAACCCTAGAGGACCCAAGAAAATGTGGGTACCAAAATCAAGTCTTTAAATTGTTTGATGTAGGTACACACCAAAGCTCCAAGACGTAGGGAGCGGTGGTACCTTGATAGTGGTTGTTCAAGACACATGACATGGGACATCAACAACTTCACAACCCTATCAAGGTACATGGAAGGTGGCTCCGTCACCTTCGGGGATGACTCCAAAGGAACTATCATCGGTATAGGTAACATTCAAATTGGTGCATCTCCTATTATTGAGAATGTTGTTTTAGTAGATGGTTTAAAACATAATTTGCTTAGCATTAGTCAACTTTGTGACCGTGGACTTAAAGTTATTTTTGATGATACTTCTTGCAAGATTTTTGATGTCAAATCTAATGATTGTATTCTTACCGGTTTTCGTGATAATAATGTTTATATCATTGACATGCTTAATTTAGATTGTTCTACTAAATGCTTGAATGCTTTTGATGAAAATTCTTGGCTTTGGCATAGAAGATTAGGACATGCATCTTTTGACCATATTTCTAGGATTAATTCAAAGAATTGGTGAAGGGTATACCTTGTTTGGATTTTGAGAAAGACCGCATTTGTGGTGCGTGCCAACTTGGGAAACAAACCAAGTCTTCCTTTAAACCAATCAAGGATATCATGTCAACTAGGCCTTTAGAATTAATTCATATGGATTTATTTGGACCAACTAAAACTAAAAGCTTAAATGGAAGTAGATTTGCATTTGTTTTGGTTGATGATTTCTCCCGTTTTACTTGGGTTTTCCGATTTTGAGAATAAGGAGTGATAGAGGTGGTGAGTTTATTAACCAACTCTTCATGACTTATTGTGATGAAAAGGGAATTAAGCATGAAACATCTTGTCCTAGAACTCCACAACAAAATGGAGTTGTAGAAAGGAAAAATAGAACACTACAAGAGATGGTTAGGACAATGATAAGTGAGTATGACCTCCCTCAATATTTATGGGCCGAGGCCGTAAACACCGCATGCTATATATCGAATCGTATTTATTTGTGCAAAAATTCTTCAAAAACATCATTTGAAATGTATCATTCTAGAAAACCAAATGTTGCATATTTTAAAGTTTTTGGATGCAAGTGTTTTGTTTTGAATACTAAGGATAATTTGGGTAAATTTGATGCTAAGGCTTATGAGGCTATCTTTGTTGGATATTCCTCTACTAGCAAAGCATATAGAGTTTTCAATAGATCTTCACTTACCATAGAAGAATCCATGCATGTTAAATTTGAAGAATCTAATGTGGTTGTTGAGAATGTTGTAGAGATTGAACCATTAGGTGAAGACATGGAGAGACTATCCTTGAAGGACTCACCCGCTCAAGAAGAAAAGCTAGATTCAATTAGTGAAGTTCAAGAGGATAAAGAGGAAAGCGCTCAACCGCTTCCCAAAGCTTGGAGATACGCAACAAATCATCCTAAGGAGCTCATCTTGGGTGATGCATCTAAAGGAGTCACAACGCGCTCCAAACTCCATGACCTATGTGGTAACTTTGCTTTCATTTCTCATTTTGAACCCAAAGGCATTCTCGAAGCCGAGACGGACCCATATTGGTTGCTTGCCATGCAAGAGGAACTCAATCAATTTGAGCACAACCAAGTTTGGCACCTTGTTCCTAAGCCCCACGATAGACCAATAATTGGTACTAAGTGGATCTTTAGAAACAAGATGGATGAGTCCGGAAATGTCATTAGGAATAAAGCTAGGTTAGTGGCCCAAGGTTACACTCAAATTGAGGGAATTGACTTTGAGGAATCCTTTGCACCCGTAGCACGGCTTGAAGCCATACGGATGACACTAGCTTTTGCATGTTTTAAAAATTTTAAACTTTTCAAATGGATGTAAAAAGTGCATTTTTAAATGGTTTTATTAATGAAGAAGTTTATGTTTCTCAACCTCCCAGTTTTATGATCATGTTCATCCCGATTTTGTTTTTAAACTTGATAAAGCTTTGTATGGATTGAAACAAGCTCCAAGAGCTTGGTATGAAAGGCTTTCTAGTTTTCTCATTTCAAATGATTTTATTAAAGGCAAAGTAGACACAACTCTCTTTACTAAGCATGTTGAGAATGACATTTTAATTGTGCAAATTTATGTTGATGATATAATTTTTGGTTCCACTAATGAGCTTTTATGCAAGGATTTTGAAAAGGTAATGCAATTAGAATTTGAAATGTCTTCCATGGGTGAGCTCAATTTCTTCCTTGGACTCCAAATCAAGCAATTGCAAGACGGAACCTTCATTAACCAAGCCAAGTACGCAAAGGAGCTAGTAAAGAAGTTTGGGCTTGAAGGATCAAAGGCTTGCAACACTCCAATGGCAACTACAACCAAGCTTGATAAGGACGAACAAGGTAAAAATGTTGATATTAAATTATATAGAAGCATGATAGGAAGTCTTTTATATTTGACGGCAAGTAGGCCGGATATCATGTTTAGTGTGTGTCTTTGTGCTAGATTTCAATCGTGTCCTAAAGAGTCTCATCTTATTGCGGTAAAACGCATTATTCGTTATATTAAGGGCACTTTTGAAATGGGTCTTTGGTATCCGAAAACTAGAGATTTTTCAATGACTAGCTATTCGGATGCCGACTATGCGGGTTGTAGAGTAGATAGAAAGAGTACTAGTGGGACATGTCAATTTCTTGGTAATTGTCTTGTTTCATGGTCCTCTAGGAAACAAAATTCCGTAGCTCTCTCAACCGCCGAGGCGGAGTATGTTGCCGCGGGGGCTTGTTGTGCACAAGTCCTTTGGATGAAACATACTCTCCTTGATTTTGATTTGCATTTTGATCATATAAAAATATTTTGTGATAATACTAGTACTATACACATGACCAAAAATGCAAATCAACATAGTAAGACCAAGCACATTGAGATTAGATATCACTTTCTTAGAGATCATTTTGAGAAAGGTGATATAGATATTGATTATGTTTCCACGGATTTACAACTAGCCGATATTTTCACTAAACCTCTTGATTTTGCTAGATTTTCGTTTATTTGTGGAGAACTTAATGTTTGTATTATTGAATAGACATGTTTTTCATAACACTTTTTGATGTATGATAAAAAGGGGGAGAATAAGTTTACATGACAAAAATAAGTTCATTTGGTCTTGGTTCCATATGAATTATATGTTTTGTTTTTATGAATCTTGTGTTTTATGAATTTATATGTTTTGTTTGTATGAATTCTTGTGTTTTAGTTTAAATTGGTATCAAGAGTAATTTTTGTGTTTTATATATTTGTTTTTATTGGTTTCAATAATTGGTGCATTGTTTCAATTATTGGTATCTAGAGCATATTTTTGTGTTTTATGTATAGCATAATTTGAGGGGGAGTTTTCTCCTCCCTATATTTTTGTTAATAGCCTATTTGTTTTGTCATCATCAAAAAGGGGGAGATTGTTGGCCCAAGAGGTTACACTCTCCAATTGTTTTGTGTTTTGATGATGACAAACCAAATAAGTGCTATAGAGTACTAATCATTTGTTCTAGATGAGTTTCAGGTTTTGTACCATGTTTAGAGTCCATTCGCTTAGCTATTGCAAGAACTTCTAAGTTCCACAAAGCAAGGAAGGCAAATTGCACATCAAGGAAGGATCAAAGAAGAGAAGGCTCTAGCAAGGCATTGGATGGCTCAAAGACTTGAAGATAGCACTAGAAGTCTTCATGTAATTTGTTTTTCAGTTTATAGTATGTTAAAGAATAGTGGATAGGTTTGAAGCTCTATCACACACGTTTTTGCGCACATGCTCATTCCAAAATAATTTCTTATAAATTATACAAAAATATTTTGCATACAAGATTTTGCCTACAGATACATATTTGTGTTTTATACTAATCCCTGTTCAAAAGTATTTTTGTTAAAATCAAAATCCTCTTTTAGTTCTTTTTAAATTTGGCTTTTTGACCTGAGCCGGTCGACCGGGTCGGTCGACCGAGCCTATGTCAGTCTGGTCCGGTCGACCGGACCAGTCGACCGAAGTCCTGGCAGAATGCACGTATCCGTGTGCATGTCTGTCGGTCGACCGAGGCGGTCGACCGGATTATTTGTTTTGCTCACAGTTTGTATCAGTCGACCGGGTCGGTCGACCGATATCCTGTAACGGTCAAATTTTTATACTTCCGGTCGACCGGCCCGGTCGACCGATCCGACCGTTTGAACAGTAACGGGCAGATTTTTAAGGGCTGTTTATTTTTGTCTTTTATGTTTAAAAATTCGTTTAAAGATTTATTTTGAACCTAACATTACTTTATTAGCCTTAAGTTTATTTTATCTCTTAACCTAGCCCTCTCCTATAAATAGGGGTGCTTAGGGAGAGATTGATAACAACAATTTTCAAGAGAAAAATTCAAAAGTTTGAGAAATTCAAAAGAGCTAGTTTCTTGGTTTTTGTGCTAACATTCTCACTCATTTTCTGAATTGGGTTTTGTGATACTCTCTGATTTAATTTTTCTTTCACCTTACACAAGAGCTTCATTCCTACTCAATATTCTCTAAGGACCTTTGTAAGGGAAGAGATATTTGAAAGAGAGAGTTTGTGGTCTTTTGACTACCAAGGAAATTACTTGTTCTTGAGATTGTAGGAGTTGGGTACTCCATTGTAATTGATCTTTGTGATAGTGGAAGTAGCTAGAATCCTTCTGGGGAAGGCGGGGAGTAGAGCTGGGTGCTCGAACCTCGATAACATATCTTTGTGTTTGCGATTGGTTTACATTCTTGCAATTCTTACTCTACTTTGCTTGCTCTTATAATTGCTCATCATATTCATTGTCATACTTACTTGCTTGCATTCATCTTGTGTTTCTTGATTGTGACTGTTGTTGCTTTAATTTTTTAAATTGCCCTTGATTAGCATTGTCACCTATTCACCCCCCCTCTAGGTGACTTTTCACAACATATATCAAGCATATAAAAAGATAAGCAATATAAGCATGCAAGATATGTAAATACAAGTGAGAGAGAGAGAGTAATCGCAAACACGGGAGATTTGTTTCGAGGTTCGAGCACCCTTGCTTTACGTCCCCACCTTCAACACTATGAAGGATTTTCACTAAAATCGATCCCACTGGATCACTCGGTGTCGCAACACCTTCAACGAGTTCACACTAGAACTCTTGGACCCGCAAGTCCCTCACTTATTCCCGCTAGAATAAACACACGCAAGCACACTAGCTTGCCGAGGCCGCACCTCTTACAACACTTCCAACCACACGTCGGAACACTTGGTGATCACTTCACTTGATCACCACAGATACTTCTTCACCGAGGCCACAACCTCTACAACACTTCACAATACAAGGATGTAAACTTGTGATCACTTCTCTTGATTACTAAAACAACTCTCACAACAAAGCTCCTATAGGATGGATTTAGCAATGAAAAGCTTAAGTGTGTGTGAGAAAAACTAGGATAGAGTTGTGGTAAAAAACTCAAGAAATCACCTTTGAAAATACTCTTAAAAACTCTCCTTTTGATATAGAAGTATTAGCCCTAAAATAATTGGAGAAAACCTCTAATAGAGATGGAAAAAACGGGCTTTGAAACTCTCCAAAATCTTATGTAAAACAGCCCAAAACAGCCCCTTTTAAATAGACTCCAAAATATAACCGTTGGGAGCCAACTCAGCAGGAAATCCTGTTATCGATCGACCAGCCGGTCGACCGGCCCACGGTCAAATTTCTGACTGTTGGGGCCTGCCGGTCGACCGTGCCCTGGGCTTTGATCTATCGGTCGACCACCCGGTCAACCGGGGTCAGATCAAAAGAGCACAGCTCTCTTGACGGTCGACCGCACGGTCGACCGGCCCTGGCTGTGCACGTTCTGTGCACAGGGCAATCGACTGACTCCTGGCTCAGTCGACCGGTAGGTCGACCTCCAGAAGACCTGGTCAGCAAATCTTTTGGGATTAAAACTAGGTTTTATAAATTCTTATAAAATCTCATAAAATCACTAAAAATCTACAAAATAAGTTCATTGAAATACTTTGAAGTAAAAATATGCGTGATCAAAATTTGACACATATTACAAACATTTTGACCATTTTTGTGATATTGAAATTTTGCTTTAAACAAAATTCCGTATTTTTCAAAATCAATCTTTAATTTGAAAAATTTTTTTCTAAAACTTCTCCAAATATAAAAAACAAGATATTTTAAACACTTTTGAAGCTTAGTGTGTATGGATATGATCCAATACACATATAAGATGAAATATCTATATTTTTGACAGTAAGCTCTAAAATAAGTTTTGATAAATATAAACTTAAACATATGATATAAAATTACCAAATAAGTTTTTCTAAACATTTGAACCAACAATGTGTATGGATGAAATTTAGAACACATATAAACAATATAAACTTGTTTTGATGAACTCTATTCATGAAACATAAAGATATAAACTATGAAGCTCAATACCAAAACAGTATTTTCTAAAATCAAAATTATTTTGAGAAAACACATGTAAATCTTGTGTGTGTGTGTGTATGAGCTTGAGCAATTCACAACTAATCTATCTTTTACATTTTATCTAAAAATAAATCTTAACACTTACAAACATGACACAAGTCTTCATGAAAATCTTCTCTTGAAAATCTTCTTCTCTATCTTGACTTGGTCCAAACCTTGATCTAATGAGTTAGACTCCTCTTGAGTACTTAATGCGATCTTGAAGCGCGAGCTCTTGAATCAACACGTGTTAGCTCCAAAACTCTTTTGTTGAAGCTAAATACCAACTAAGATCTTGATCAAATATCTGAGACTAAATAAACACAAGATACTATAACTACATGAGTTAATCATCATCAAAACTAGAGCGATGGGCCTTTGGGCCTGTTGGCCCAGAGGCCCTTCGCTCTAGTTTTGATGATGATTAACTCATGTAGTTATAGTTTACTAATAATCTTGTGATATTTAGTTTCAGATATTTGATCAAGATATTAATAGGTGATTAGCTTCAACAAAGGTATTTTGAAGCTTTCACATGGTGATTCAAGAGCTCGAGTGTCAAGTTCACATCTAGCACTCGGTTGAAGTCAAGCTCAGTGAATCGCGTTTGGATCGAGTCGACTTGGAGACAGCGTTCTACAAGAAGACTTCAGTTTGTGTTTAGTTTAAGATTGTTTAGATCTTGTGTAAAGATTAGATAGTGTTGATATGCTCAAGTTCACAATACACACACAAGTTTCATGTTTATTGGTTTTTGGTTTTCGGTTTAACCGATCTTGGTTTTTAAGTCAAAAACATAGATATACTATATTTCATGTATATTGGATTCTATCCATATACAACATGCTTCAAAGTTGTTTCAATATCATATTTTTGTATTTACATGCATTTTAGAAAAATCGGATTTCTATTTTAAAAATCCAAGTTTTGAAAAATACGGTTTTTGGTTTAAGGCAAATTTTCAATCTCACAAAAATGGTTCAAATAGTTTGAAATATGTGTTGAATTTTTATCTCACATATTTGTATTTCAAAGATCTAATAAGAACTGATTTTTATGAAATTTATGTGATTTTATGGGATTTAATTAAAAATAAAACCCAAGTTTTTAAGTCCTATAATGGCTAGATTAGCTATCTGCAGGTCGACCGGACCGGTCGACCGTAGTAGAAGTTGGTCGATCGTACCGATCGACCGACGTGCACAAGCGTGCACGCCAGCTTGAGCTAGTAGGTCGGTCGATCGGGTTGGTCGACCGTCCAGAGAGCTCTGCTTTCTGGAAATGGCCCCGATCGACCGGGTCGGTCGACCGGCAGAGAGCTCTGCTCTATGTATCCAGTCTCGGCCAACCGAGCCGGTCCACCGGTGGGTCAACGGTAAAAAATATGACCGTTGGCCGGTCGACCGCCCGGTCGACCGGAAGGGCATTTCAGCCCTTTCCAGCTGCCAACGGGCAGATTTCATATTGGGCTATAAATACCCCCCCATTTGAGTCTATTTTAAACAAGTTTTTCAAGAGCAAAAATTCTCATTCTTTCTAGTGTTTATATACAAGTTTTCAAAAGAGTTTTTAAGTCAAAAGATTTTATCTTTATTTGTTTAAAGGGTTGGAAAAATCAAGAAAAGGAAAAGTCTTTGGGATTAATTTTTTATCTTCGTTTCTATTATATCCTAGAAGTTTTCCCAAGTATTTTCTTTGTGTTTTTGATTTCCAAACTCTTTATTTCTCACACTTGAGCTTATCTATCTATCCTATCTATAGGATCTTTATTTTGTAAGAAAGAATTGGTTTGTGGTTGAGAGAGCCACCAAGTTGTAAACCTTCCATTCATTGTGATATCCCTCTAAGTAAGAGGTGATTGTGTTGAGATCCCTCTAGTGAGAGGTGATTGTGAAGTGTGTTTGTATCCTTCAAGTGAGAGGTGGAGATTGTGTTGAAATTCCTCAAGTGTGAGGTGATTGTTGTTGGTGTTGGCTTTGTGCCTATCCCTCATTTGTGAGGTTGATATTTTAGTTTGTGCCTTGCCTCTAAGTGTAGAGGTTGTATTTGTTGGAGAGAGGAGTTGTGTACTCCCGGTTGTATTTACCCAAATCCTCAGTAGAGGTTCCCTGTGTGGGAAGTCCTATGTGGATGAGTTAGTGGAAATCTTTCTGTGTGAAGGCGGGGACGTAGAGCTGTGTGCTCGAACCTTGAAATATATCTTTGTGTTTGCATTTGATCCACTTTCTCTAACTCTCTCTCTTATATTGTGCATATTGTTCATATCATATACATGCTTGGTTTGTTTGTGTGCAATACTTGTGTTAACCAAGAGAGCTTCATATAGCACCTCAACTCTTATTCAGAGGAATTAAGAGGAGTTAGTCCAGAGCCCTTCACCGGGAATACGGCTACACTCTTTGGTTACACTAAGTGTGTTGCATTAAGTTTTTAATTCCGCATCATTTGTCATTAGATTAGCCTTACACCTATTCACCCCCTCTAGGTGTACTTTCAATTGGTATCAGAGCCTACGCTCCTGATATTAGGTTTAACCACCTAGGAGTGTGATCTTGGTTGCTAATATAGATTTGCATTTGCACACTTATATTGTTTACACATACTCATGGATTATCTTGCACCTCCCATGTTTGATGTTTCTAACATCAATATGTGGAAGCTTAGAATGAGTATGTACCTAAAGACCCTAGGCTTGCATGTTTTCCTTGCCGCTACCAAGAAATCCTATCTTGATAATAGCAAACATATAGAGGCCAATGCACAAGCCCTAACGGCACTTAGAAGCACGCTTAATAAAGAATATTTTATGTTGATTTCTCATTGTGATTCCGCTTTTGCAGTGTGGAACACTTTGACCTCCTCCGAGCTTCAAATGCCAAACATTATGGAGAAGGAATCTAGTGGAGAAGAATCTGAAAAACATTGCTACATGGTCCAAAGGAATGACTCCCTTGAGGTATATTCGGAATCTCAAGTAGATGATTGTACTAGTTCTTCCGGCGATGATTATGTTGATGCTGATGCTTTGAATGAAGAACTTTCTATTGCTTGTGAAAAATTGCTAGAAAAATATAAAACTTTCAAAAAGAAAAGTTTTAGACTTAACAAAAAAAAATAAGGATTTGTGTTCAAAACTTGATTTGTCTTTACAAGAGAAGGTTGAGATTTCAAATAAATGTGACTCCTTGAAATCCCAACTTGAACTTGCTCTAAATGAAAACAAAATTTTGAAAAATAAAAATGATTGCAATGAGGTTTTGAAGAAAAATGAGATCTTGTCTTCAAAACTTGATTTTGTTATGAAAGAAAATGAATCTTTGAAAATGAAAATTGCTTTAATTTCAAAGGATTTGGATTTGGTTTCTAAGAAAAATATTTCTTTGAAAAATGATATAGATTCTCATATTTGCCATGCTAGTATAGCTTCACCACTTAGTGTATCTATTACATGCACCTCTTCTTTTATTATTGAAAATGATATTTGTATGTTTAAGAAGAGTGTTGATTGTTTAGGCTCCATTTTGAGCAATGTGTTTTGAACCATACACTTTTGGAATCCATGTTTCGAAAGAAACAAGTTCCACCTATGCCTGCAGACAAACCACGGCATACACATGCTCTTCACGTTCACACTCATAACACTTTGTATGCTCATGTGTACACTTATACACGTAAGGGCCACCTTGCTAAGTTTTGTTATGATAGAGTACATGATGAAAATTTAGCAAATAAATTTGTTTGGGTTAGGAAAGGTGCTAACCCCCATGGACTCAAAAGATTATGGGTACCAAAGACCACCCCTATTTTATTTGATGTAGGTGTAGGCTCTCACTTAACGTGAGAGTGGTGGTGCCTTGAGGTGGATGGGTTCCGAGCTTAAAGATGACAATTTGGATGCATCACTTTCAAGGGGAGTTCGGTGGGAGATCACCTTGGTTTGGAGACATAGAGATGTACCCCCATGGTTTTGGTAACGATCTCTAACTCCCACTTTAGTTTACATGCTTTTCATGTCATTGATTTTTAGCATGTTTTGATGTTTCTTGATTATTATGTTAAATGCCATGATAATTAGATTAGTGACATACATGTATAGTAATTGAGATACACCCATGTTTATATGGATCTATATTTTTGTGTTCTCACATTTGTTTAGCTATTATGTATATCATAGCTCTAATAACATGTGCATTTACCTAATAATCATGTTGATTTATGTTTTATTGTATGCTTCATGTTTTGATTACATGTTTAGATGTAATTTTTCATTAAAATTTGTGCATATGCTTGTACAACTAATGAGCCTCAAATATATTATTATATGTTTGTGCTTGAATGCTCATTTGTACCCGTTAGATGTACTAGCATAACCTAGTTTTGATGATTCATGCATTTTGACTTGTATTCCCTATTTTCGTGCATGTTTTCATGTTTGTGATTAGCTTCATGTATATGTCCATTTTGTCTAAACTAATAGTTATACATATACATCTTTGAGCCACTTGCCTTCATGCATATATTTTTGTGGACTCGTTCATGTTTGGATATGTATGTATACTTTAGTTTTGACTAAACATATATATGCCTTGGAGTTATCATTGTTTTGATAAAAAAATTAAATTTTAATAATTTTCGTGTTTTCGTTTATAAAGGAATTTCACTTTGAGCTTTATTGCTATTTAAGTGTTGATTGTGTGATTTTCATATTTTCATGGAATATGTTCTTGTTTTATTCCTTACTTGAAGGATTTCGTACTAGTTTTCAAGTTTTTCATAAAACTAGTTGCGTTATTCTTCATGTGGTAGAGTTTTCAAACGTGTTATAACTACTTTCAAACTTTTTAAAAACCCCAACCCATCAAGGGAGGTTGGTTGGGCGACCATGCCTTGTATGCATTATTGAAAATCTTTTTAAACTTGTGCATGAAATGGGTGGTAGGGAGTATGAGTTATACACTTGATCCTTATTGTGTTTTCAATTGGTATCACAATTGATATCTATTTTGTATACTCATATTTGTGTCTACATATGTATGATTTAACTTCAAATAGTATCAATTTTGATTGGTATTTACATTTTCATACATATATATGTGTTTTGATTGTGCTTACTATATCTTTATATCGTTGAGCACAAATTTGGTTATGCTAAGTTTGATTTAGTCCTTAATGATAATTATTTTTAAATTAGTATCTTATACAAGCTTATGCATCGTTTTCATTAGTATTTCATAAAGGGGGAGAAAATCCATGTTTTACCTTTCAATCGGTTTTGTTTACCATTGATATCTTACTCCCACTCTTTATGATGAAAAATGATTGAAAAATGATATTAATTTTTTAATATCATATGCTCCTAATGAAAATTATTTTCAATTGGTATATGTTTCATTTTCAATATTGGTATCAAGAATCTTAAATTGATATTATTCTCTATTTGGTATCTCTATTGAAAAATAATTTTAGTGTTTAACCAAAAAGATTGGTTTATGTTTTTCAATTGGTATCAAAAGTGTAAAATATTTTCAATTGGTACTAATTTTTACAATTGGTATCAAGATTACCTATATGTTTATATTTTTCAATTGATATCAAAAAAAAAATTTCTTCTTCAAAATATTTTGTTTATTTTCAATTGGTATCATAAATTGGTATCATGATGTTTCGATGTATACCTCCGTACTTAATTGATAGATCTTTCAATTGGTATCATTTTGATTTGTATTGCTTATATGCAAGGGAAGCTTAACATCTTCTCTATATATAGATTCATGTTGAGTATATGTCATATTAAAGTTATTGACCTTTCTTTGGTATGTAGTACACGTGTGTAGTAGGAGCTTCACATCTCCTTTTATACATTGCATATTATGCTTTATGTGGTTAGGGTTTAGTCATCTCTTTTCATGTAAATGCATGTATGCAGGGGGAGTTAACTTCACGTCTGTCCTCTTCATGAATGTTATAGCATATATACCTTTATTGTTTTATTTTATGCAAAAGGGAAAATATTGTTTATGCCCTTTATTGTTTGTACCCCTTTGTTGATGAATTGACAAAAAGGGGGAGAGATATTTTGGAGTTTTATATATGTATGTATGTTTAAATTTGTTATCATTTACCATTGGTATCAAAAGCATCTTTTGTTGGTATTTGTATCAAGAGCATCTTTTATTGTTTTGTTGGTATCAAGAGTTTTTATTGGTATCAAGGGCAACATTATTTTTTTTAAGAAATTTTTATTGGTATCTAGAGCAACATTGCTTTTAAGAACATGTTTATTTTAAAATAGAGTCTTTATTGATATTAAGAGCAACATTATTTTTAAGAACATGTTTATTTTAAAATTGATATCAAAAGCATGTTTATTTCATTGGTATAAAAGATCATATTTGTTTCATTTCCTTATTTTATGCATGTTTATGCATATTTATGTTGAGCATTCATTGAATATTTTATTGTTTATTGCTATGCATGAGTTAAGGGGGAGCTTCTATGAAGCTTAACTTTAATCCATGCATATATAACTCCATGAGTTTTGTCATCATCAAAAAGGGGGAGATTGTTGGCCCAGAGGCCTTCACTCTAGTTTTGATGATAATTAGCTCATGTAGTTATAGTATACTAATAATCTTGTGATATTTAGTTTCAGATATTTGATCAAGATATTAGTAGGTGATTAGCTTCAACAAAGGTGTTTTGGAGCTTTCACATGGTGATTCAAGAGCTCGAGCGTCAAGTTCACATCTAGCACTCAGTTGAAATCAAGCTCGGTGAATCGCGTTTGGATCGAGTCGACTTGGAGACGACGTTCTATAAGAAGACTTCAGTTTGTGTTTAGTTTTAAATTGTTTAGATCTTGTGTAAAGATTAGATAGTGTTGATATGCTCAAGTTCACAATACACACAAAAATTTCATGTTTATTGATTTTTGATTTTCGGTTTAACCGATCTTGGTTTTTAAGTCAAAAACATAGATATACTATATTTCATGTATATTGGATTCTATCCATATACAACATACTTCAAAGTTGTTTCAATATCATATTTTTGTATTTACATGCGTTTTGGAAAAATCAGATTTCTATTTCGAAAATTCAAGTTTTGGAAAATACGATTTTTGGTTTAAGGCAAATTTTCAATCTCACAAAAATGGTTCAAATAGTTTGAAATATGTGTTGAATTTTTATCACACATATTTATATTTCAAAGATCTAATAATAACTAATTTTTGTGGAATTTATGTGATTTTATGGGATTTAATTAAAAATAAAAACTCAAGTTTTTAAGTCCTATAATAGCTAGACTGGCTGTCTGCCGGTCGACCGGACTGGTCGACCGTAGTAGAAATCGGTCGACCGGACCGGTCGACCGACGTGCACAAGCGTGCACGCCAGCTTGAGCTGGTGGGCCGGTCGACCGGGTCGGTTGACTGTCCAGAGAGCTCTGCTATCTGGAAATGGCCCCGGTCGACCGAGTCGGTCGACCGGCAGAGAGCTCTGCTCTTTGTATCCAGTCTCGGTCGACCGAGCGGTCGACTGGTGGGCTTAACGGTAAAAATATGACCGTTGACCGGTCGACCGCCCGGTCGACCGGAAGGGCATTTCAGCCTTTTCCAGCTGCCAACGGGCAGATTTCATATGGGGCTATAAATACACCCCATTTGAGTTTGTTTTAAACAAGTTTTCCAAGAGCAAAAATTCTCATTCTTTCTAGTGTTTATATACAAGTTTTCAAAAGAGTTTTTAAGCCAAAAGATTTTATCTTTATTTGTTTAAAGGGTTGAAAAAATCAAGAAAAGGAGAAGTCTTTGGGATTAGTTTTTGATCTTCATTTCTATTATATCTTAGAAGTTTTTTCAAGTATTTTCTTTGTGTTTTTTATTTCCAAACTCTTTATTTCTCACACTTGAGCTTATCTATCTATCCTATCTATAGGATCTTTGTTTTGTGAGAAAGAATTGGTTTGTGGTTGAGAGAGACCACCAAGTTGTAAACCTTCCATTCATTGTGATATCCCTCTAAGTGAGAGGTGATTGTGTTGAGATCCCTCTAGTGAGAGGTGATTGTGAAAGTGGTGTTTGTATCCCTCAAGTGAGAGGTGGAGATTGTGTTGAAATCTCTCAAGTGTGAGGTGATTGTTGTTGGTGTTGGCTTTGTGCCTATCCCTCATTTGTGAGGTTGATATTGTTGGTTTGTGCCTTGCCTCTAAGTGTAGAGGTTGTATTTGTTGGAGAGAGGAGTTGTGTACTCCTTGTATTTGTTGGAGAGAGGAGTTGTGTACTGCCGGTTGTATTTATCCAAATCCTCAGTGGAGGTCCCTGTGTGGGAAGTCCTGTATGGACGAGTTAGTGAAAATCCTTCTGTGTGAAGGTGGGGACGTAGAGCTGTGTGCTCGAACCTCGAAACATATCTTGGTGTTTGTGTTTGATCCACTTTCTCTAACTCTCTCTTTTATATTGTGCATATTGTTCATATCATATACATGCTTGGTTTGTTTATGTGTCATACTTGTGTTAACCAAGAGAGCTTCATATAGCACCTCAACTCTTATTCAGAGGAATCAAGAGGAGTTAGTCCAGAGCCCTTCACCGGGAATTCGGCTACACTCTTTTGTTACACTAAGTGTGTTGCATTAAGTTTTTAATTCCGCATCATTTGTCATTCGATTAGCCTTATACCTATTCACCCCCCCCTCTAGGTGTACTTTCAGGGCCAACAAAGTTAGCTTGATGTATCTCCTCTTCATGGACTTATATTGCATATACATATATAAATTTCTTTCAATTGGTATTTTGCCTCTTTGTTGATGATTAACAAAATGGGGGAGAAAGATTAGTTTATATATGCATATTTATGTTTTTAGTTTTATACATATATGTTTTGATATCAAGAGCTTATATTGCCTACTCATGTGTAATTGATATCAAGAGTTTTTATTGCATATCTATATGATTTTTATGATTGGTTTATGCGCTTTATTGAACATCTGTATGTTTTATTGTTATGCATGAGTTAAGGGGGAGCTTCTATGAAGCTTATCTTTAATCCATGTATATATTACTCTATGAGTTTTGTCATCATCAAAAAGGGGGAGATTGTTGGCCCAAAGGCCCATCACTCTAGTTTTGAGATGATCAACTCATCTAGTTATATTGCTAATGATCTGATGTTTATTAAGTTTCAGATATGAATCAAGATCTTAGTAGGTGTCTAGCTTCAATAAAGGATTCATAGTCAAGTTTTAAAGCTAACACATGTTGATTCAAGAGCTCGCGCGTCAAGATCGCATCTAGTACTCGAGATGGAATCAAGCTCATTTGGATCAAGTTTGGATCGAGTCATCTTGGAGAAAAAGACTTGCATCTAGGTCTGTTTAGTTTTTGTTTAGATCTTGTGTAAGGATATTTAGCTTTGAGTCGCTCAAGTATTCACGTACACACAAGTTAAAATAGTTTTGATTTCGGTTTAACCATTTCGGATTTTCAAGAATACATCTTCTGTTTTCATGAATAGATAGAATCAAAACAAGTTTACACGGTTTATATATATGTTGGATTTAGTCCATATGCATCTATGCTTCATATGTTTAGAAAAACTTATTTTGATGTATCTAATTCATGTGTTTAAGTTTTGCTTTTATCAAAACTTAGTTTGGGATTTATTGTCAAAAACAAAGATATGGATTTAGTATGTGTATTGGATTCTATCCATATACACTATGCTTCAAATTTGTTTCAATATCTTATTTTTATATTTATATAAGTTTATAGAAAATCCGATTTTTCATTTCAAAGTTGGTTTTTTGAAAATACGATTTTTGGTTTAAGCTTAAATTTTCATGCCTCAAAAATAGTTCAAATTGTTTGTAATATGTGTTGATTTTTTATCACACACATTTGTACTTCAGATATTTACATGAACTTTTTTGTGAATTTTATGAAGATTTATTGGAATTTTTAAGGATTTATCAAGATAGATTTTAAACCCTAAAATTCATTTTCTGGTCTGTTGGCGATCGACCGATCGGTCAACCTACGTGCACCGATGTTCACAGGTTTTAGCGGTGACCGAACGATTGACCGATCCAGAGAGCTTGCTCTCTGGATTTGACCTTGGTCGACCGAGCGGTCGATCGATCCAGAAAGCTTGCTCTCTGGTTTTTGCTCCGGTCGACCGACAAGGCATTGCCTTGGGGACGATCGACCGACCAGTCGACCTACAGCCCCAACGGTCGAAAATTCAACTGTTGGCCGGTCGATCGCCCAGTTGACTGACTGGTCAGTTTTGACCTGACCTGAGCCCCAATGGCGAGTTTTTGGAAACCCCATAAATATGGGTTCCCTTGGCCTGTTTTGGACAAGATTTTCAAGAGCTAAATTTCTCATCTTCTAGAGTGTTTTTAATAAGTTTTCAAAAGAAGCTTTTGTGCTAAAACTTTCTATCTTTATTTGTTTCAAATTTTTTGAAAAATCAAAAGAAAATAAGTTTTGAGAATTTTAGTTTTTGTTCTTCATTTTCCTTATCTATCAAGAAGTTTTTCCCAAGTGTTTTCTTTGTTATTTCTTTTTCAAAAACTTTGTGTACTCACATACTTGAGCTTTTCAATTCAAAATTTATCCTTTACGATCTTGTATTGTGAGAAAATTTGTTTGTGATATTTTGATATCACTAAGTGTTGTTTGTGATCATTGGATCACCAAGTTGTATTTCTTTCTTTACTTTGTGCTTGGGTTTGTACCTACCTCTTGTGTAGAGGTGTGTAAGAGAGTTGGAGTTGTGTACTCCGTGTTGTAAGTTGTAATTCCGTGGTGGACGTCCCTTTGTGAAAGATCTTATAGTGGATAGTTGAAATCCTTCTGTGTGAAGGCGAGGACATAGGGCAGTGGCTCGAACCTCAAAACATATCATTGTGTTTGCGTTTGGATCTTTCATATCTCAACTCTCTCTTTATATATTGCATTGATTTTATTGCTCATTCATATACATGCTTGGTATTGTTTGTGTGCTTACACTTGTGTTCAACCAAGAGAGCTATTGAAGCTCCTCAACTTTTAGTTTAGAGGAATCGTGAGGAGAAGTTTAAGAGCCCTTCACGGGAAATTCAGACTCACTCTTGATTACACGTTGTGTGTTAGCAATTAGTTTTTAAATTTCACATTATTTGTCTTAGATTAGCACTAAACCTATTCACCCCCCTCTAGGTGTACTTTCAAATCCGGCCCAGGCAGGGTTACCCTGGTTATTTTAGTTGGATTTTTAAAATCCAAAAAAAGGATTTGTTAAAATGGATTTTATATTCACAATATTCTCAAATGTTTAGGCACTGTCGTTGGTCATCACACTCTTCTTACTAAGAAGAGGTTCTCGGTTTGAACCCGGGCACTCACATATTTTTTTGACATTTTATTTAAGGGGGCTGCGAGAGGCGGTGGCGGTGACGGTGGCGGTGGCGGAGGGAGGAGGCGAAAGGGGAGGGGACAGTGCCGGTGGTGGAGGCGGAAGGGGAAGAAGATGAGGCTAAGGGGGGAGGGGGAGGCCCTGGTGCGGCCCAGCCTGACTGGGCCTTGGGCGAAAGATGGAGATTCCTGAGTATGTACAATAGAAGTAAGATCGGGCCCACCTCTCTTTCATTGAGTATAGGGCGGTAAACACCATCTTCGGTGTTTGCCTAATGGAAGGAACCACTATCAGAGAGAAGAAGATCTACATCAAAGAAGCTCATCGAAGTTTCTACCCGACAACAGTGACCGGTCCCTCGCTCTCCCCAAGCAAATCTATTGTGTTCTCGAGTATGAACGTGAGCGGCGTCCACTTCACAATGATGCCCTCGTCCTCACCATACACATCGGATGCTGTCAACTCTCCCAAGGTCTGGTCGACAGCCAGAGTAGCGTCAACATCATATAGGTGAAGCCCCCAACCGTATGGAAGAAACTCCTGAGGCAGCCCGGGCTATGCTCTGCCCTCACAGTGAGCCCTTGTACGGGTTCAACGGGAGCGAGGCGCGCTCTTTTGGTACAATCTCATTCTCAATCCGGGCTGACCCCTACAACATCATCACGGAATTTTATGTGATTGACGTTCCCCCTCACAATGTGATCCTAGGACACCCTTGGATTCACATGATGAAAGTAGTCTCGTCGAGTTACCACCAGCTCTGTGTTCTACATTCGATAACTGGGAAACAAAGCGTATAAAGGAAGTCGTGCCCGGGCACGCCGCTACATTAATCATACCAATCTCAAAGGTTATTGCAAGAATAATGAAATTGGCTTCCAAGGCAGCTCCCAGGTTCTCGACCTAAGCCCCTAGAGCGATGAACTCCGGCCAGACAGTGATGATATCTCCACCAGGATCCTTCGAGAAGAGGCTCAAGTGAAGGTGATTTCCAACCTTAGACCCCACTCCTACCTCATCGTACATGCTATCAGAAAAGAAGGCACAAGGCCTCCATGATGCCTGCTTGTTGTCCAAGGACCAGTTGAGGATCTGATCCCAGTCGAAGCAAGAGCCCTATTTATCCTCTCTGACAGCGGTAGGATGTTACGACCACCAAGGCTACATAGCTCTCCATTTATGACCACTAAGACTCCGCATCGAGTAGCTCTAGTTGAAGTAAGAGTCAAACTCTAGTCGCCCCTCCTTTGGAGATCTCCTCTCCCTCCTTTCGTCAGCGATGACAGTTTCCTCTTCTCCCTCTTCGATCGATCCAAAGTCCGGCCATGGAAGAAGACAAGACCTTGAAGATGAAGCAGAAATTTAGAAGATGAAGACGGCAACGATGGAGGCTCCTCTGAGGGCCATCCCTCTATTTATAGGCGGATGTGTGATGAGTCATCATTTTGATTCTCCCAGGAATTCAAGTCGGGGTATTGCACATATCCCGAAGATCACTCACTATCCTGGGAGATCAACCAATTGAAGCAACGGGTAACCGTCCAACTCTCACTACATTAAATCCCAAGCGACCATTGCCATAATGACTCTGGAATTCAAATTGAGGCAAAAGATCGAGTCCCGAGAATCTCGACAACTGAAGCAAAAAAGATGGCAACAGAAGCAATAGAATCGCGCTCGAGGCAGTGCACATTAAATGCAAAGGATACACTAGGATATGTTTAGAGTCATAATCTAAAAAAGACAACCTCCAATCAAGGCTGAAAGGGTGAAGCTTCATTCCGCTCTCCGCCTTCCCGTCCCTAGCAAGTGGGAGAAAGGGGGCAATATATAGTGGTCACTTTTCGGCCTCTGCCGAGATCCTGACATGTGTCCACTGATTCAGAGAAACCCCAGAAGAACAGATCCCCGGAGCAGAATCAACAACATCTCCATCTTCTGAAGACTGCCCCAATGTGTCAAGTCTCATCTCCAAGCTGCAACCCTCGATGGTCCAAGATCTCCAAGTTTGCATGCCATCCTGCTCCAAGTAAGCGCGGGAACTAGGGACCACGGACTCAACCGAGATTGAGACCTCCCCTCGTTTTCCCGCTTTCCATTCCTAGACGAGGCCTCTACTCCTGAATGGGCTTTCCCCCCATCTACTGCCAGTACGATGCATTCCCGCTCCATTCTTCCTACACTGAATATGTCGCGCCTCAACTACATGAATGCCTCTGCCCTCGCTCCACCGTCAAAGATAGCTGTGCCGAACCAAGGACAAGAAGTCGTCTACCAAGTATGGATGACTGATGCGGCCGAACAGCCCATGCTCTCGACCATGATGCAGGTATGGAAGATTGCTCCATTTATTGCAAGGCGTCTCCCCCAAGTCAAGGAGAAGATTACGGGAGTGGTTGTGATCCAAAACATGCGTATCCGTACAGTTATGGGCCGCCTCACTGCTCGCCATGATGCACACCTCCATCACCTCCATGCCAGCTCATCTCCAGCTGGTCTCTGTATTTATGCCCCCTCTCCTCCGATGAGGAGGTTGGCTCTTGTTCACCTGCAAGGCACCACACACGCCCACTCCCACTTCCTTTCCGGCTTTCCTTCCTTAACTTTTGCAAGAAAAAGCGACTGATTTTCACGTCCGAGGGTTCAAAGCCGGCATCACACCGATGCTCCTAACTCTGTAAGTGTTTCCCTTCTCTTGTGTTTGCCTTGGTCGGCAAACACGCTGTTGTGGGGAGAAACACCCACCAATCTAACTTATTTCTTCGAGCTCACATTCAACATCTGATCCCTGATCCTCAAGGGTCCATGCCTCGCACTAACACCAGCTTTTAACTCTTGCAAGCATTTCAATGCTCGAGGAGTAGAGACATTCTGCGACGCAAGTAACATCATCGACTGGATGCTGAGCATGAATCAAAAGCCATTTTGGTCCATAGCCCCTATCGTCCTTGAATGCAAATGAATCACCCCTGTTGTCCTCTTCTTTCAACTTTTAGGTAAAAAGGACTTTGATTGAAGTAGTTTATCTCCTTGCAGCTGCTGCAAGACCCCCTCATTTCAGATCTGCCCAGCCAATTTGGATCCTGGGTTTGTATCCTTCTGCTTGCTTTCCTAAACAAATCATCATAATGAAAATAACAACTCATTTCAGATATGCATGTTCGTTAGACAAAATTGTAGTTACAAATATTTGATTGTATCACATTGACAGAACACCGAAGCTGGTCTACATACTTGAAATGCCTGTGTAGATCTTCATGCTTGAAATGCTTAATATAAATGCTATACAACTAACCGAAAGGAAAAGAAAAGAAGAAAAAATTGAAATAAATAATCAAAAGATTCTTGTTCTTCAAGCTTACTGTTCCTATTTGGTATACACAATTAAACCCTCCTGCATCTGGTTCTCGAATTTCAAATGGGTTTCCTTCACCTCACTACTTGTAAACCATTATCAGAAAGCTAAAATTCACTGGCTCTCAGAAACTTGACTCGCAACAACAATCTACAGGGTGGCAGTTAAGATGACTCTGAGAAACCTCGTCGTCTTTCTCCTTGTAGCATCCAGCCATGCTCATTTAAGAAGATGACTGTTCCAACTTCTAATCTGAACATCAGGCCGGTGTGCCATTTCTGTGGCCTTCTCGGCCATTGGAAGGCAGAATGCCCCACGGGCATCACGTGCTTCCGTTGTCGGCGTCCTGGGCCTGTTGCCATGCTCTGTCCTATGAGGGCATAGATTAGTAGGGATCTTGTAGCCAAGAGGGGCGTTCTAAGGGGACAAGATGGGAAGGCCTTTAGTTGGGGAGGAGGTTCACCAAAGCGTTGGCGGCGACCAGATAGTTGGTCTGAGAAACGGCCCCTGGGACCATATGGTGATGAATATCGAACTCTCGAAGGATATGATCCTGGGGTTGGTTGAGGGGAGGGAGCTTTGCCTCTGATTGGTTCTCGGGTCTGCCTTGGCGGAGCTACAACGACCATGTAGCTACGTGGAGGCGGTTAGAAGGTCGCCGGTGATGAGTCACATAACAGAGGGGGTATGTTCAACGGCCAAATCTCCTGCTACTAGTGGGGATTTAACAGAAACGGTGGAATTTTTGGCATTCCCCGTAATAAGGGAGGAGGGAGGTTGCAGGTTGTCCACCAAAAAGGCGTCGGGGAGGGTCGTCACTACCTCCTCTGTCTTGTGCCGGAAACAAGGGAGGTTTGGTGAGATTTCTATTGGGCCAACAGTGGTTGTTGATGTCAACGTCAACCGGCACACACGAGGAGAGGAGCACTGTGGATGTGATGGCGAGACTTGGGCATGTCTCTGGGATACGATGTGAGGCTGTCAGTAAGCGAGGAGCTGAGCCCTATTCACCGGAGGATGCAGCGAGCATGCGGTGGTTGACGACATCGCGACCAAGAGAGCGACGAGATCCAGGGGTGTCGGCCTAGATAACTGCCGCACATGTTTCCCAAGACGGCGACACAATAAAGCTTGACAACTGCATGGGTGGAGCTCGAGGGGGAGGGGATCGAGATGTTTCAAATTCAAATTTGAATTCGATGACAATTCAGGGGAGGAGATGTCAGGTTGTTGGGTTACGATTTTCAACTCAGCCCGAATCCGACCCGACAAGGGCTGAAAATTCTTAATGAGAAAGCTGGGTTTGGGCCTGTGAGTGAAGCGGAACCTATTGCTGATACGGGCCCAAATGGGCTGGAATGCAGGGATGGGCGAGTGCTTGGACATGGCCTTAATGAGATCATCGTGACGTCGGAGGTGGCCAGAGTAGCATCCTCTGCTACATGCTGCGAACAGGGGACTTCGACAAGTCAGCTGATTGGGCATCAAATTGCTCAGATCGCCTTAAGCTTTGACTCTCCATTGCTCTATCCCTCTGTGGACATGTCGACGATCGACGCAGAGGGAGTCCGACGTGGAGGCGGTGAGATGTCAATTCTGATGATCTCACCGATGTACCCAGGGGATGGCAGCGACGCTCGAAAGTGATCGGCAGTGGGCTGAGGCTACGATCTCGAATCTAGAGGATGTCATTGTCTTGTTGAGCAACACGGCGGACTGTGGTGAGGACAGCAGGTGCAAGGCTCGAGGGAGGGAAGAAGGACTTCCAAATGGATTTCTTTTGGAAGAGTGGATAAAGGGAGCTACATCGTCAGATGAGCCTCTTTATGAAGAGTTGATCAAGGATAGGGTTTCTCTGGATGCGGTCAGGAAGGAGGAGTTCAGAGCGCTAATGAGCGTCGAGGGTTTTGTGTCGCGTCGCACTAAGAAGAAGATAGGTAAAACAAAACGCAAAGGCTCCCCGGACTGAATAGGGGCGTCTTTTTCTTAAAAGGGAGCTCTTTTATGATGGTGAGGATCAAAGAGGCGTGGATGGACTGAGAATAGAGATCATTACCGAGAAGATTGACGCTTCGAATTGGTCAAAAACCAGCAATGCTATCTAGGTAGTTTTCGCAAGTGAATGTATAGTGGTTACGCCATCTAAACGTCTAAAAGTAAGGTGGACTACTGTTGGAGTTCTTTTTTTTTAGGATCATTTTTATTTTTTTACATCTGTGTTTTGTTTCGTTAACATCTTATTAATAAAATGCTGGAGGGTTTTTTCGACCTCACGGTCTTTTCTCAAAAAAAAAAAAAAGAAAAAGGAATGACCCTGAGAACTTCGAATCGCAACAATGATCTACAGAGGAAGTTAAGATGTCACAGATCAAACTGAGACAGCGGGAAGAAGTGGTTCAATTGTTCCACTTCTACCATTGAAAACAGTAAAGTTCCCATCAGCATCAGAGTCGACATCCACAAACAGCTGAATCACCCTTCTTCACCTCATCCGCCAGCATCAAGCTATCTTCCAAAAGCCTCATTATAGCCCTTCGCAGCGGCCTTGCTCCATAACTTGGCTAGAACCCTTCATCCACCAATCTCCTCTTGAACCACTGTGTCACCTGCAGGTCAATGTCCTTCTCCTTCATTATCTCAAAGACCTCCTTCAGTATTATATCTGCAATTTCAGTAACCTCCAACTTAGTTAACTGCCGGAACACAATCATCTCGTACAACCTGTTCAAGAACTCGGGCCTAAATTACTGTTCAACTCCTCTATGACCAGGCTCTTGATCCGGTTAACTACCGTCTTCTTCATCATAATCCATATCAAACCCAATCCCCCGACCTCCCTTCTCAATCGCACTGCTCCCGACATTGGATGCATGTCATGATAAGGAGGGTGTTCTTGAAATCCACAAGTGCGCCCTTTACTGTCCTTCAACCTCCCATCTTCCAAGATTTGGAGCATCATGTTGGACACATCAGGGTCGACTTTCTCTATTTCGTCAAAGGGGATGTTTGGATTCAAGGAATCCTAGTGAAGTGAGGAAGTGGGAAGTCCAAATTCCCACTTCCAGTGTTTGGATGGGCTGAAAAGTGTAAGGGCTTTTCCTTACAACTTTTCCCCTTTTCTGTGGGCCGCACAAGTGAAGAAATCCCCACTTCCTTCTCTCATGGCCATTGGGAAATGATAAGACCGTTGGGCTCTCTCTCTCTTTTCTCTCGTTTACTCTCTTCTTCTCTCGTTTACTCTTCCCATCCCTTTCAGATCTCGGCGAAAATTCCAGAAGCCTCTCTCTCTCTCTCCCCCGTTGCCGGAGATCAAGCATCTGACCCTACAGTGTTCTCCACTTCCCCTCCCCTCTCTCGATCCCGGCCGGATCTCACAGCCCCCAACCCCTTTACCTCTCCCCATCACTGTCCCTCACTCGTGCCCTAAGGTCCAGATCTGACACTTGTGATTCCCTTCTCGGTCTTCTGGCTCGCATTGGCGCTGTCCTCCAGCGATCGATCAGGGAGCCAACCTCCCTTTTTTCGACTTGTCCATCGCTCTGTCCCCTTAGATCTGGCTAAGCTAGAGGCTGGGTGTGCCCCTTTTTCCCCGTGAAGTCAGATCTGGCCCTGTAGCATCGAGATTCCACAAGAGGATTTTGAATTCTCGTGGTCACAGGCCCGGCTGTTCTGGTCAATTGTTGCCCCCTCTCTCTTCACGAGAGCACAGTCCCTCTCCCTCCCTCGCGACTGCAATAATTGAGGGTTCCTCTTGTTTCTTGATAAATAGCCATGGATCCCTCCTCTAGTCCAGTGCACTTGCCTTGTGATTGTGAGAATTTGAGGAAAAGAGGAAGGGTGGCTATTTCAGATCAAGAGTCCACTTCTGATAATTTTGAGATCTTGGTAAGTTCACTGTTGAATTTCAAAAAAAGATCTGTTATTCCTGTTGTGCGTCGGTGGTAAGTGATTATTTATTTGGTTCATGTGCATTGCTGGTAAGTGTCAATATACATGCTCTGAAATTTTTTGGCTGCTGTCTGCTAACATTTGGCCATGTTATTTTGCTGATAACTGTCAATATACATGCTCTGAAATTTGTTTGGGGCTTTCTAATTTCCTTTTAATTAATGTTCATTGCTGGTAACTGTCAATATACATGCTCTGAAAAAAAAATTTTGGCTGTCTTCTTACATTTGGTTAATGTGCATTGCTTTTAACTGTCAATATACATGCTCTGAATACTTTTTTGGAAACAGGAACTGCTTACATTTTGTTCATGTTCATTGCTGTTCAGTGTCAATATACATGCTCTGAAATTGTTTTTGGGGCTATCTGCTTACATTTTATTCATGTTCATTGCTGTTAAGTGTCAATATACCTGCTCTGAAAAATTTTGGGCCTATCTGCTTACATTTTGTTCATGTTCATTGCTGTTCAGTGTCAATATACATGCTCTGAAAATTTTTTGGGGCTATCTGCTTACATTTTGTTCATGTTCATTGTTGTGTTAAGTGTCAATATACCTGGTCTGAAAATTTTTGGGGCTATCTGCTTACATTTTGTTCATGTTCATTGCTGTTCAGTGTGAATATACATGCTCTGAAAATTTTTTGGGCCTATCTGCTTACATTTTGTTCATGTTCATTGCTGTTGAGTGTCAATATACATGGTCTGAAAATTTTTTTAAGGCTGTCTGCTTACATTTGGTTCATGCGCATTGCTGGTAACTGTCAATATACATGCTCTGAATATTTGTTTGGGGGTATCTGCTTACATTTTGTTCATGTTCATTGCTGTTAACTGTGAATATACATGCTTTGAAAATTTTTTGGGGCTATCTGCTTACATTTTGTTCATATTCATTGCTGTTAAGTGTCAATATACCTGCTCTGAAAAAATTTTTTTTGCCTATCTGCTTACATTTGGTTCATGTGCATTGCTGGAAACTGTCAATATACATGCTCTGAAATTTTTTTGGGGCTATCTGCTTACATTTTGTTCATGTTCATTGCTGTTAAGTGTCAATATACATGCTCTGAAAATTTTTTTTTCCCTGTCTGCTTACATTTGGTTCATGTGCATTACTGGTAACTGTCAATATACATGCTCTGAATATTTTTTGGGCTATCTGCTTACATTTTTTCATGTTCATTGCTGTTAAGTGTCAATATACATGCTCTGAAAAAAAAATTTTGGCTTTCTGCTTACATTTGGTCCATGTGCATTGCTGGTAACTGTAAATATACATGCTCTGAATAGTTTTTTCACAGCATTATTAACCTATACCTTATTGTAGTTCATGGATAACTTGTTGAACCTCGGGCTTGACGGTGACGATGAGGAAATAGGACTTCTCATTATTTGCTCGTGTGCTTATGTTGTCCTCATGTGGATGACCGTCAGTTGGATATCCCCCAACACATACCTAGACGAATTAGGGATACCGAGAGAGGAATGTACCTTCAGCGAGTTTTAGAGTCAAGTGATACCAACTGCCGCAATATGTTTAGGATGGACAAAGAAGTGTTCTTCAACCTCTCATCCTTGTTAAGGAGTAGGGATCTCTTGCACGACACACAGTATGTAACTGTCGAAGAGCAACTAGCCATGTTCCTACACACTGTTGGCCACAACGTCCGCAACAGAGTGTTAGGCATCAACTTCATACATTCCGATGAGACCATAAGTCGCTATTTTCAGCTCGTTCTACATGCAATTGGAGAAATTAGATGGGATTACATTTGCGGGCCAAATGTGAACGTGCATGAAAAAATTAGTGGTGACCCTAGGTTTAGTAGATACTTTAAGGTACATGTTCTACCCATAATAATCCTATTAAACATTAAGATATAAGTATGTTGTTGATTAACTACTACATTACGTTATGGGTAGGATTGTGTGGGAGCAATTGATGGCACACATGTCCACGCAACAGTTCCCGCTGAGATGGTGGCCCCGTTCTATGGAAGGAAGCCGTATCCTACACAGAACGTGTTGGCAGTAGTTGACTTCGACCTTAGATTCACATACGTCCTTGCGGGATGGGAAGGCTCAGCGCACGATCTTACCGTACTTCGTGACGCACTGCAACGACCCAATGGTTTGAGAGTCCCTCAAGGTAACCCGGTTGCTTCCCAGTACATTCACTAGCTTAATTTGTGTGTTTACCTTCATGCGATCGTTAACCTTTTCTGTTGTAACCCTAGGTAAATTTTATCTTTGCGATGCTGGTTACAACACACGGCCTGGTTTCTTATCCCCGTACCGCGCAGTTCGATACCATTTGAGCGAATTTAGTGGGAGAGCTCCGAGTACTTATCAAGAACTGTACAACTACCGACATTCCTCCCTTCGGACGACTGTAGAGCGGGCATTCGGGTCACTGAAAGGGAGATTTAAGATATTAGCGTCACGACCCTTCTTTCCTTACCGCACTCAAGTTGACATTGTGATGGCATGTTGCATACTCCATAATTTTATTTTGTCACACGGTGTTGATGAGTTCGTCCCAAGTGAGGACAATTGGATTGCGCAAAATCTCCCAAGAGGGACGGAACCAGAGAGAAATAAGAGAGGAAAATAATGATTGGGTTCAATTTAGAGAAGTAATAGCGCAACAAATGTGGGAAGATTATCAGGCTTCGAATTAATGTGGTTAATGGATAATGTGTAAAATAAAACGTACTTCTCGCAGTTTTATTTGTTTGTCGTGAATTTATAACTTTGAATTTCTAATTGTAATTTATATTATGACGTCTATCATTTAATGGCCCCCAAATGTATAATATTTGTCCATATTTGAACTTCATCATTTTTGTCTCATCTATTTGATTGTTGACTTATTTTGTAGAGGATGTCAGGAGAAGGCTTTATTGAGGAAATGAGTTTAGGTACCGCTGACCGTGGTAAGAAGAGAAAAGTGGGGACTAACATAAGATGGAATGATGATGCCAGCAAATTTATGATGGTATTTTTAGGTGAACAAATCCGTGAAGGAGTCAAAGGGAACCTTCATACCTTAACTGCCAAAGCGGTGAATGAGAGATTTGGCACACAATTTCTGGCCACTCATGTCATCAACCATCTTCGCACATGGAGGAATAGGTGGAATCGGATCTGTAAGCTTAAAAGGCTTAGTGGGTTTGTCAATTTTGTTTCAGAGACACGCACCCTAGAAATGCCTGACGAAGCAGTTTATACTGCTTACATTGCGGTAATGAATTTAATCCTTCATTCCTATATTGTTATCGGAGTTTGATTGTTGTGTAAGATTAATTAATGAATAACATTGGTTCGTTTGTAGGGAAATAAGCTTGATGAGCCGTACCTCAACAAGCCTATTGAGTTGTATGATGAAATGGTACTAGTTTTTCGTGGAGAAGCAGCAGCTGGGACATTTGCCCAAGACGTCAATAACCCACTCGCCGACACCCAGGAACCTGCCAATGTGGGAGATCATCCTGAAGCAAGCCGGTACTCTACCCTACCTGCGAGTATGTCAGTGTCGCAAAGCTCGCGCGGTAAAGGTAAGAGGACCAACCCTCAGCTAGATATATTAGGGAGGGTTGCTGATGGTTTGCAGAAGATTGGGGATGCCGTGCATGATAAGAATGAGGAGGAGAAAAGGGTAGCAGCGGAGTGCTATGAATGCCTCCGATCTATGGTCGGTACAACATACGACTATGTCATCTTCACCGAAGATGTCGTGTCTACTGCCTATGATTATATAATCAACAACCCCAAGATTGGGGGTGGGTTTCTCAGGAGGTCCAGTGAGGAGCGGGCTCAGTGGCTCTACCGCTTCATGAGACAACACAAACTGGATTGAGAAGACCCTTGGGCCACTGCCTTCCCATTCATGCTGTCCACATTTGTTCATTATGACATATTGAACTGTTTTATTCAGGCGCACATTTAAACATTAATTTTGCCTGCGACATGCTTTTGGTCGTAGGCCGTATTAACTACCATTATACTCTCATAGAACTGTAATATTTATGTGCGACATCTTAATATTTCCCGAACATTTCCATTATTTCCCGAGCATTTTCAAAATCCTATATTATTAACTATATAAATTCTTTTTCTTATGTTCTCTTGTAGGGGTTTTGCGTGAGGCAATGATGATTAGTAGGAGGGATAGCCGACTATGCAAGTAAGGTTTGGAGGCGTACTTGCTCGCAGCCATTCGACTCTAGGAGTTGAGCATGGAGGTGGCATGTACGCAACCCCTTATTTATCATTCGGCATTGAATGACGTAAATTTCATCCACTATTATAATATCATCCTACAATCTGAGCCTTGTTAAAGAGAAGTATTATTGTTTTAATTTGTTTAATTTCTAGATTTCTTTGCTTATGTTTTTTTCGTATTTAAAACCATTAGGCTGTATCTCCAATGGATAGCTTGAAATTTTTTTTATTTTGGAACACAAGGTTATTGGCCATGTTATATGTTGTGCATGTATGCATTATGAATAAGCTTGCAGGATATGAATACATGTGGTTTATGGAGCAATTCTACAATTCAGGCTAGTCTCTTACTTAGTCTGTTACTTAGCAAATCATGGTTTATATCCTACAATGATCAACAAACTTTGATAGCTTGATGTTTGACTCTTTACAGATGATTAAAGTGTCCAATGGAGAAGGGTGTCGAAAAAGTTGCAAGGCCTCCTCTTCAATTTGGATAAGTTTGCCATTCTTTTGTTTTTTTAAACATGATCATAACATACATATTTACGCCGCTTTACATGAAGATCTACATAATTGTACATGTTCATATGCTTGAAGTTTGTGTTCTTATTATCTGTGAAAATGCATGTTTCTTTGCATGTGAAAATGCATGCTCCTGCTGCTGTTGTTCACATGCTATCTGGAGCTGCTCATATGCCTTCTTTGTTTCTTGTTCATATGCCTTCTGCTGTTGTTCACATGCTATATGGAGCTGCTCCACCTGCTGCTGCTCCTGCTGCTCTCCTTTTGCTGCTGCTCTATGCTTGCTGCCTTTCTCTTCAACTGCTGCTGTTCTCCATTTGTTGCTGGTATTTGCTTGCTACACATCTTGTGTATTCACTATTGATGTCATATTGGGCTGTGATGAGGCAGTGTTGAAAATTTTATCTACTATTGTGGGATTTGGAACCAAGTTGGGAATGTTTTGATGACGGTGGTTGGAGTCTCATGTTTGATTGGAACCCCTTCACGTGTTGGTTGGTTGGATGTCAATCAGTCTTGATTGAAACCCCTTCATACTCTGTTGGTTGGACATCATTCAAATTGAGCGTCATGTCGATCAATTACTTTCTCCTTCTTGGAAATCCATCTTCATGAATGGTACTATGAATCTTTTTTCAATGTGATCTGAGCCCTAAGAATTTAGTATTGTGTATGTGGTTATGGTATTCTTAAATTGTGTTTTTTTTTGTGGAAGAGAAGGTATTTGGTCATGTTATATGTTGTGCATGTATGCATTGTGAATATGATTGCAGGATATGATTACTTGGGGTTTATGGAACAATTCTACAGTTCAGGCAAGCCTCTAACTTAGTATGCTACTATTAAGCAATTTATGTTTTATATCCTACAATGATCAACAAATTTTGATAGGTTGATTTTTGACTCTTTACAGATGATTAAAGTGTCGAATGGAGAAGGGTGTCGAAGAAGTTGCAAGGCCTGCTCTTCAAATTGGATAAGTATTGCCTTTTCATGTTAGAAATGCATGTTTGTTTGTATGTGGGAAGACCATAATCTAGTCCATTATTATTTACCCCATAGGGCAGATCTCCACCTTTCTCTCCATCTGCTGCTGCTGCTCTCCTTTTGCTACTGATGTATGCCTTTCTCTCCACCTGCTGATGCTGCTCTACTTTTGCTGCTAGATTGTGCCTTTCTCTCCACCTACTGCTGCTGCTCTCCTTTTGCTGATGCTCTGTGCCTTTCTCTCCACCTGCTGCTGCTGCTCTCCTTTTGCTGCAGCTCTATGCCTTTCTCTTTAACTGCTGCTGCTGCTCTCCTTTTGCTGCTGCTCTATGCCTTTCTCTCCACCTGCTGCTGCTGCTCTCCTTTTGCTGCTTCTCTATGCTTGCTGCCCTTCTCTTCAACTGCTGCTGTTATCCATACATTGCTGGTATTTGCTTGCTCCACATCTTGTGTATTCACTATTGATGTCATAGTGGGCTGTGATGAGGCAGTATTGAAAATTTTATCTAGTATTGTGGGAATTGGAACCAAGTTGGGAATGTTTTGATGACGGTGGATGGAGTCTCATGTTTGATTGGAACCCCTTCACGTGTTGGTTGGTTGGATGTCAATCAGTCTTGATTGAAACCCCTTCATACTTTGTTGGTTGGAAATCATTCAAACTGAGAGCCATGTCGATCAATTTCTTTCTCCTTCTTGGAAATCCATCTTCATGAATGGTACTATGAATCTTTTTTCAATATGATCTGAGCCCTAAGAATTTAGTACTTGTGTATATGGTTATGGTAGTCTTAAATTGTGTTTATTAATGTTTATTTATGTTCGTGCACTAGTCTAACTTGAATATAAATTGTAACTTTGCTTAGATTTATTGACGTTGCTTTATATATTACTTGTTGTGGTACGTAACTGTTTACTTGTTTGGAGCTTTGATTACAAACAGGATGTTCAAGAGGGAAATGGTACAAAGTTGAGATATGTTTAAATGAAACAACTCGGATATTTGATGCACGGTTTGATGTCCTTCTCATTCTGTCGGTTGCTGCTGAAAAAATCATTCAAGAGTAGGGCCTTGATGAAGTTGGTTGGTCAACGAAGTAGTCATCCGCATCCACATCTGCCAACGGAAATACTTGTGTATTTTTAAATTTTCTTTCAATTTACAATCAGTTGTAATAAACATTGAAGATGGTGGATTATTATTTGAAGGAGTCATGATATTGTTACATTTTTAACAAGAAACGACTCAACGTAGATTGTGCGTCTTACTTGGCTTATTCTGGATATCGTCAGTTTATTCAAAGAGTTGATTTTAAAATTTGTACTACTCAATTTAATATTAGTTCTAGTACAATTGTGGGGGATTCATTTTAGAAGGTCTCCAAGGTTAATTAATTGTTTAAATAAGATGTGATGAAAAAATCAAATCACTGCATACAACAAAACTTGAACGTTGGTCAATTTACAGGTCTATGAGTTGGTCAACGGATGAAATAATAAATTGCAAATTACCTAAATTTATAGAGGAAAAAAAATAATATCGAGTTTCTCAATGTCTTTCTAATCAATATCCAAAAAAAAGAAAATTTCAATTTATCATACACTTCACAAATCTCAACACATCCAAACAACAGAAAAGTCAATACACTTTTCCACATCAACTTTTCCATTCCATCCAAACAATAGAAACAGGAACTCACTTTTCCAATTACACTATTCAACTACCATCCAAACACCGGAAAAGACAAAACATTTTCCAAACCACACTTCCTAACACCATCCAAACACCAGAAAACTTACTACTCAATTCCCTTTTTCCTAAAAGGAAATAAATCTCACTTCCTACTTCCTCACTTCACTAGGATTCCTTGAATCCAAACAGCCCCAAAGAGGACAAAGGGTGTAGAGCGGCTTCAGTCAACTGGCCACGTCACTGGGAGGTGAGCCAATAAGCTTCGATACAGTGCGTCTCTCCATGAACTCACTCATGTCAGGCCTTATCATGGCATCCTCAGAGCCATAGTAGGATGCCAGTGCCTTTGCCAGTTCAGACGTCCCAACACCAGTAGGGCCAGAAAATATGAAGCTAGCAATAGGCCGGTTGGGATTCTTGGGGCCAACTCGGTAGGGGTGCCATCGGATCGGATACGGATCGGATATTACCTCTATCATATCTATATCCGCACCCAACCTTCGGATACGGATACGGATATTGGCGGATGTGGAAAAATGATATCCGTATCCGCCAATATCGGATATCAGATATAAATCGGATATTAGCGGATCGGATGCGGATACTAATCGGATATGTTAAAAATGGATATGGTTAAAGATAAATTAAACAGAAATACTTATATTACTTTTTATCTCATCTACTACAATATTAAATGTGATACATACTATGATATTATTGTGTACATATTAATACATTCATCGTATTCATTGTCATTTGACTTCTATAACAATAGATTACACGTCCTCCGGTGCTAAATGCCGATTCGGATGCCATGGTTGATGTTGAAATACTCAAAATATCATGTGGTGCTCTTGCAAGAATCGAATACTTTTCACTATTACTTTTTCACCAACTCAAAATATCAAAATTTAATACCTTATTCCATTGAAGAATAGTCTTCTCCATACCGATATCATTATGAAGCACGCAACATTCGGATATCGGATCGGATACGAATAAGATATTACTTTTACCATATCCGTATCCGCACCTACCTTTCGGATACGGATACGGATACGAATATTGACGGATGTGAAAAAATGATATCCATATCCGGATTGGAGGCGGATTCGGATGCGGATATCCGCGGATAATCCGTATCCGGTGGCACCCCTACAACTCGGGCCTCATCGGATAGCACGGCTGATGGCTTTGACTGCCTCATCCTGTCCTATGACACGGTTGTGGAGGGTCTCCTCCGTCTTGATAAGCCGGCCAGAGTCATCACTGGAAACTTTCTCAACAGGGGGATACCAGTCCAAGAGGAGACGATTTGCTGGATGTCAACTTCACTCTTTTCTTTGCCTTTCTCATTGAGGGCTGACTCTTTTCTTTGCCTTTCTCATTTAGGGCTGACATTTGAGCTTTCAACTCCATTTCCAGATCACGGAGCTCGCCAGCCTCTCAAGAAACAAGCAGTGTGAGAATAATATTCGAAAAGAGATGTAGTTTAGCAATGCATGAAATCTAAAATCTAACCAGCAACATGATTGCTGGCCAGGTCCAAAAGGCTGTTAGATTATTGCAAGGTCAATGGCCACTCGACCTAACTTGTACTTTGTTTGCCTATTTGATTACAAAAGAAAGTGAAGAAAAAGGACCAATAACTTGGTATGCTTTTCTTAATGGTCATTGATCCTTTTACCCTTTTTAAGACAGTTGACCGACTCAAACGACTTCCATCTAGATATGCTTATTTTCCTATTTCACCGCGGTAACAAGCCAGATAACATACTAAATCAGATTTGGCAGCAAGATGGGAGCAGGTCTCAAAGACGTACATTGAACTTCTTAACTTTTATGGGTAAAATTGTTCAACATAGTATTTGTCAGAAACATAATGGCTCGCAGTATTTGTATGAAAATGGACCTCAACATAGTATCTCTCAAGAACATTATATAATGGCTCATCTTTTCAAAATCTTGACTACGAACTGCTTCATTTTTTTTTCCCTTTTGTAATCTGCTTGAGCTCTTCATCAAGCTCTTTCGCATCCTCACAGGAAGCTGCCAATATGATGTTACCCCATTTAAGTTATAGTTCTGATATAGGAAAATGCGATAAAGCAGCAAATAGAAATTTTTAGTACCTGTGCATGGCGAAGCCTGAGACAGGAACCAGCTTCATCTATCAGGTCTATAGCTTTATCGGGTAAGAAACGGTCACTGCAAAACCAAGGTGCGTCACAAGACCAAATTATGATGTTGAACTGTACAGAAACAAATAGTGGAACCTGAAAGGATACTGATAATTAATGTTTACATTTTAGACATAGTTCAACAATTCTTTTCACTTTTTGGCCCGATAATTCTGCAGAAGTTCCAAAATGATAACAATTTCTGTATCTCTTGCCGGTAAAGTTACTCTTTGAGGAATTATATAAAACTATACCAAAAATGAAAAGAATTACCGCACCATGAACGGATCATAGATAGTGGCATGTTGCGATTATGAACACGACAAATATTTTCTGCAATACAACCTAAATAAACCTAATCAGCACCACACAAACAACATGACACAGATTACATGGTACAAGAAAGAGAGTATTAAACACTTTTTAGCTTGCTTTAAAAATATGCATGCTCCGCTTACATTTTCAATTGCATTAAAGCAAAGATGTCTGCATCAAGGACCATCTTCTTCTCTTTGAAATGCAATCATACAAGGATGCACCAATGAAAAAGGATAATTAAAATTTTCAATAAAATATACTGTTCACACATGATAAACATTTAACATTTTACACATTTGAATGACTTTAAGTTGTAAGCAGCAGAGATGAGAAATATGCTGGATGAGGGAATAGGTTAAAAAAAGCTAGAAGAAGAGAAAAATAGACGAGAGGATAGAAGATGACAAGCTTATTTTATTTAGCAAACAATTCATTCATCATAAAAGATCATATCAAACCCTAATTCTATCATAACCTCCAGTAAAGTTCCAAAATAAATAAACAAATTAAATATCAACTTGAAAATACTTTGATTGGTAACAGGTAACTGATTCGACTACTAGTCAAATAACAAATTTGGTTAAGAAAAGAATAAACAGACTGAAATATAAAAAAACATCTCGGTGTGTTTAAGATGTGCACTAATAGGAATCTATACCATATATATGATAATACACTCGAGCAGGAACACACACACACACACATATAGAGAAAGAGATATAGACTTGTGTCCTTCAAAAAGGAGACCGAATCCTTACCACTCAAATACAACCCTCTAACATTCGAAGAACACAAGATCCATTCCGTTGAAGTTGATTTATATTATTTCAAGTATCTATAAACCAAAAATCAAGTATTTTGAATACTTTTTGCCCATCTATAAAGGTGCAAAATGGACAACAGTAAGTGGTTAGTTGGTTAGATTTATATTTTTAGACATACAAATTCTCGATCCGGGCATTTGATTATGATCTAAACATTTAAAAATACCTACAAACCAATTTTTATTAGGTTTCAAATGTTCTACATTGTTAAACTAACCAACTCACTATTTAGGCCGTCCGTTTTTTTCCTACTTGATATATGAGCAAAAAGTATTCAAAACACTTGATTTTTTGTTTATAGATACTTGAAATAATATAGATCAACTTTAACGGGGTAGATCTTGTATTCGAATGGGAAGGATTCGGTCTCGAATCCTTTTGAAAGGACACAAGTCTCTCTCTCTCTCTCTCTCTCTCTCTCTATATATATATATATATATATATATATATATATATATATATATATATATATATATATATATATATAACACCAAATGTCGAAGCAAACCAAACCGAATTAATCTGTTTGGTTTTGGTTCTGTAATCAATGTTATGCAATTTGGTTCAGTTCCCAGGAAAATGGGGAAAACGAATAGGACCAAATGAATGCTTGCACTAGATTCATTGAAATTTAGAGAATTTATGGAAGCATGAGCGAATTATATAGTAACTATTTCCCAGCATCTTTCAGCCTATTGTTACTCATCCATCTTTAACATTCCCATTTCAGCTAAACTCATTTTTTGAACACGCTGCTTCCTAATTCTCAACTTTTCTTGCCCATAAAGCATTGTGTAGCCCTCTTAAGAAATTTCCCTTCATCTTCATGGGTATCTTTTCGTTACATATTTCTCAAAAAGCATAACTCCATGTTAACCATCCTGCTTTGGTTCTATTAACATCCTCCTACAACTCACCATCGAATGAATGATTGAACCTGTAGCAAAAGGTCTCACTCCTACGTATTCCTCCGATAATTAGAGCATTGGATGAATGATTCATCCTAGTGAAAACACTCACTCGGATGTACTTCTATGCTCATGTTCTCCATATAGTTGAGCTAAATTTGCACCCCATATATCAAAATCTTTGAATTCCATGTAATTGAGCTAAGTTTTATTTCCCCCTATATTTAAATCTTTACATTGATTGTCCTTGTAGATAAACAGCTTCCATGTAGGCTTCCATGATATAACGCCAATTGGTTTCCAGACATATATGTTTCTTTTCTCAGTCTCCATTAATTATTCAATCCAAACACCCAAATCACCCCCTCCTATGTATCCGATCTCCCAAACTCATGCTTCTGCATCTCAACAAACCCTACCGCACTTCTTGCGTTATAAGTAAAAAAGAGAGAAGAAAAAGGAAAGAAACAAAAAAGGAGAAAAAGGTAAAAGAAAAAAAGAAAATCCATCCAACCACCAAGACACACACACCAGAAAGAATGTCACAGACCCTCCGTCTGATCCATTCTAGAAACAAAAAAGGAGAAAAAAGGAAAAGAAAAAAAGAAAATCCATCCAACCACCAAGACACACACACCAGAAAGAAGTCACAGACCCTCCGTCTGATCCATTCTAGAAAAGTCCTCTTATACACTCAATTCAACACCCCAAAAAACTGAGCCTCCACTTACATTCCAGCTCAAATCTCAAATCTGTTCCACAACCTTTTTCTTCTTAGCATCCCCTTTGCCTTCCTGGATCTCTCTTTGCAATGTAAAGTGCTTGCCACTAAGAGAGCGCAGCTAGTACCAGGTTCACCATATTCTCCGAGTCTCTGACCAAGAGTAAGAGACCATCTTGATTGCCCTCAGTATTAAACAGCACCCCTTCTTTAGTAATGTTGCAGTGGACATGCCTGGGGGACTTGAGAAAATCAGAGCTAAGAGCAATCTCATCCTCACATAAAACCACAGAGAAACTGAGTGGATCACCTCAGAACCATCACCAGCCCCTTTTCTATCAGAAGAACCCCAAGTCTTGTCATGTTGCTTCCAATTTTGGCAGAAAATTAATCCCCCCACACCAGTAGCCACAAAGTAAAGGTTCTAACCGTCAATTAGTCATTTTGCCTCTAGAGCAAAAATTAGTGCGGAAGATAAGGTGCAAGTGAAGATGTGGAAGATGAAGGTGTAGAAAGAGAAGGTGTGAGGAGGAAAGAAAAAGAAAAAGTTTTTCACTAGCAGACAACCGAGTGCTCACAAAACCTTGACAAACCAATCCATTAAGAAATTTTTAGGACTAACTAGATTAAGTAGACTCTAGAAATGGCTTCGTCTGGAAAAATGCTCCGAAAACAATGACCCATCCAACAATGATGATGATTGGGAGTATCAAAGTTCTCGTACCCCTCTAAGGCTGATTGCATAGGCTCTCAGAGCCACCAATCTTGAAAGTCTCTCTTGCATAATAACATGTGGAAGGAAAAGGTCAACAAATGCAAGAGAGTAGGCATACTTGAAAGTTGTAGCGCTCAGGAGTCACAACTTTCCATATATTGGTTAGAGTGAACGCCTTAGGAAAATAAAAGAAACTTCTATCAATCAGGCTATGTTTGATTATATACAACAACAACTAAGTGATTTATCTTAGGTATTTGGAGTAGGCTACATGAACCAAAAGAGAATTACGCCGGATCAGACACATGGATCAGCTTTCTCTACTCATTCATATCGAGTTGTATGTCGTCATTAAGACCTTTAGCCTCTATATCTTGTCGTATCACTTTCATCCATATTTTTTTCGGTCTCCCCTTCGCTCTTTTAACTTTCCCTGAGTTAATAAGCTCTACTCGCCGGAGTGGCGTATCTGTAGGTCTACGTCACACATGACCAAACCATCGTAGGCGATTTTCTCTCATTTTCTCTTCTATTGGGGCTACGCCTATCTTAGTAAGAATATCCTCACTTCTCACCTTCTCTCTCCTCGTGTTACCACACATCCAACGAAGCATGTGCATCTCTATTACACTCATCTTCTGGGCATGATATCTCTTACAAGATGAATAAGAGATAACCTTTACAGAGACTGTTTGATTTACATACAATAAAACAACGAGAATAAAATCTGTTTTATGCTTGACTTGGGTGATAAGGCTGGAATTTTGTGGATTTTTTCATGTTATTATGCGCTCAGAGCTTGGCAACGTGTTGTAAATTTCTAGATATTAATTGAAATTGGCCTTTTGGCTCATGAGGACTGATTATTTAGCTTATATTATAACATATAAGATTCTTTTAGTCTAGTCGCAAGCTGATTTCAACAAAGCTAGGTCCCAAAGAGTTTTCTTTTTTGCTCTTTATTGGTGCCATTGTAGTTTGATTACAGGATTTTGCATGAGCTTATTTTTGATTATATGTTTAAATTACCTCTTTCATGAGTATAGCTGTGTTTAGAATGCATAATTAAGTTAAAGGTTATTATTTTTTGTGGATATATATTTTGAGTAAAAACTAAAAAGTGCCCAGTTCCATCATTGCCCACCTATTTCTAACTTCACAGTTTGGGTTTGTTTATCAGCTCAGATGTAAGATGCACATTTTAGCTTCCCATCACACTGAACTAACATAAACATGATTATTAAATGCTTTAAGAAGAAATTCATTGTACTTTTTAAAGCCTCATTTTTACAAATATTCAGGAAAAGAGTTTAAAGCTAAATGTGCCCTTCCAGAGACATAAGCTATTTGAGTAATGAGGAATACGCAATCGGTGGTAAATCAAACTAATGCAAACTGCTAAAAGAAACACAGAAATATATAGTTTTGAAATTTCTGAAAATTCTTACATATTCGATGGTGCCATATCCAGCAAACATAAACATGAACATGATTACTAAATGCTAGAAGAATCATACCGAACTAACATAACCATGATTATTAAATGCCTTCAGAAGAAATTCAATGTAACTATGATTACTAAATGCCTTAAGAAGAAATTCACTGTACTTTCTAAAGCCTCGGTTTAACAGATATTCAGGAAAAGAGTCAAAAGCTAAATGTGCCCTTCCAAAGACATAAGTTGTTTAACTAATGAGGAATATGCAATCACTGTACTGCCAACTTATAATGTTTTGTGCTTGACTTGGGTGAAAAGGCTGAAATTTGGTGGGTTTAGTGATCAAAGATTTAACGTACCTGTTCAATACCCCCATAAATAATATGCATCCATATGTTCTACCATGCTAGACATTCTGTTTGACTTCCACCAGAAGTTCACTGCAATCGTAACTTCACCACTGTCCACTTGGTGAAACCTGTTGAGATTAATATTTTAAATAACTTATAATTCTATTCAATTTTCATGAAGAAAATGGAGGCACATGCAATGCCACACTAAAGAGTTGATAATTGTTCGATGGAATAATGATGAGGACATCACGCAGTTCTTTATCTTGTCATGCCTTAGCTTATTCAGGGGATTTAGCATTTTGTTCCAGCCTTATTTGAATGTAGCTGTTTTAGCTTTATTTGTGTTCCTTTGTGGGCGTTTAGTACCACATCGGTTATTTCCCAGTACTCCTCTCTTGTAAAGCCTATATAAGGCCCCCTAGACTATTTTGTTGAAATTAATGAATGAATGATTAAAATTTTTCCTCAAATTATTTGTTAAATTCTTGAGTTCTGCTGCTCTCGAGTTTAGGGTGAGAAGCCCGTGCAAGGGGTGGAAACCCAAATTTTATCTTTTTCTCAATTTAAATTTTGGTTACGATTTGAAGGTGATTGCGATCCAGGTGATTTTACATCATTTTGGTATCAGAGCACCGGTTTTCAATCCCCTTCACATTTTTCTTTTCCAAATTCTCTTCCAGTCTCCAAACCCTAGATCTATATTCCAGATCCAGTCAAAAAAAAAAATACACTATTTCAAAAAAATATATATATATATACAGTGAGAATTCTCATCGAAATTCCCAGTTAATTACAAATCCGCACTGTTCATCGTCTCCCACCATCCACGCCTCCGTCGCCGCCGACAGCCAAGCCCACCACCGACATCCACGCCCTCCACCTCCGCCAACAGCCACGACAACCACTGTAATCATCGCCATTCAGATCCAGATCCAGATCCTCATATCAGTTCAGGCCGAAGAAGCATCGCTCTCGCCGCCTCTTCCTCCGCCGGATCTTGCCGCCTTCGTCTTTAACCGGCGACGACCTCCAACGACAAGAGCACCATCATCAACGGCCTCAACAACTCTTCCCTGCATCTCCTGTTCTTCTCCCTGCATCCAATCGACGACCGAAGCCCTTGATCGAGGTCATCAGATCCTCCGCCGCCAACAGCATCACCGTCCACACCCTCCGCCACCGACACCAGCCACGATCTCCGCCGTCAACATCGCCGACGATCCAGGGCTACGCCGCCGCCACCATCGCCAACAACTCTCCATCATCAGACAGACCTCCTTGTTCTCCTTGTTCTCCTTCGACCTCGCCATTGACAGAACTCCTTGTTCTCTCGCCGACGTCAACGAGCTCCTCGCCAATCGACGACCTGTGCCTGAGCCGCCAGTCGCCTACACCATCAGTCGTCGCCCCAGACCTCCCGCCACCCTCAACAGGGTCAGCGGAGCCCTTCCGCATCCCCGGCTCCCCACCGTCGTCGCTGAGGGTCCTCGACGCCACGCCTGGCAGCATCGGCGATCCCAGATCCCCTGCATCGGTGCTCCTCTGGGCTCGTCAGAGTTTCCAAAAGCCGGATCGATCTCAACCAGGGCATCATCTTCACCGCAACAGCAAAGAGAACAGAGGTGATCGGATCCAGGCCGACTCTGCTCCGATTTGGAGTTGCTTAGGTCGGAGTCGTCTCCGACAGTTCCCGCCGATCGCTCCCTCAATCGATTGCGCCACCAGCGAGCAGCACCAACATCGAATCGCCTTCGCTGAGATCTCCAGCCCCTTGCCGGAGTTCGCAGTGGCCGTCGTCGTCGCCATCCACCACTGAAGTCGACGTGATCTCCAACGCCGTTTCGCCGCTGCCCTCGCCCTCTGCATCACCAGCAGAGATTTCACGATCGGAGCAGTTCGCCCCCTCCTCCGGTCTGCACTGACATCTCCACCGACTGTGGATTTCATCCACCACCGTCGAGCAACAGAGCCTTCGCTACGCCGCAGCGCTCGCCGTCGTCAATCAAGCTTCAAAAATCGCTGATTGAAGCCGCGATCCCCGTTCATCTGCACGCTGCGACGCCAGGGCTTCGCCGGATCTCCTCGAGCCTCGATCAAGGCTCCGTACCTTCCGCCGCCGCCTGCACTGTTCAACATCACCACCATTCACGACCCGCCACCACCACGATCGGAGCAGTCGTCGCCTTCTTCATCTACGACGCCACGTCGTGCCTTACGGGGGAGCATCGCCGACCATCCCCGCCGACTAAGTCCGCCGTCATCGTCGCCTTTTGCTCCATCAATTTTGCCGCCGCCGCCGTTCCCGGTCCGCCCGTGCCCTAGCCCAAAGTGAATAGGGAAGAGAGGGTCGGGTGGGTGTGCGGGTGAGAGGTTAACAAGCCCGATACTTAAGAGGTGGGCAAATCGGGTCGGATCCAAGCCACCAGACCCGACGCACCCGAACCCGCTCATTGAAACCAGACCGGTTGGAATCAGGCTGGGTTTGGTTCAAAGTGACTCAAAACCAACCCAGGCCCGAGTCAGGTGAGCGAGTCAACTCGGCCGAGTTGACTCGACTGAGTCAGCACAGTCCAGAATCGCAGCATCACTTCCGACGGCCATTCAGGGCTCGTTTCAAGTCCGAATTGATCCGTTTTCGAGGCAGTGGATTCGTGTCGACCAGTACTACGCGCCTACAGCAGTCTCATTCAGGTTTGAGCTACGGTCGCCTTCCCAGGCGTGAACGACTCCACCTCAGGTGATATCACAACTTGACCTAGTTCATTCACTGTTGATTACTTGCAACTACTATACGGATTGCTATAATTTGTTGGTAGAAGTGCTATTTGCTTCGATCTAGTGGTTGCATCTTTTCATCATTTTTAGGGATGCATTTTTATTTACATGTAAGCCTTAAACTTTAGGAAATTTTTTGTTTAGTCCATACATTTAGTTTAATTGACTTTAGGACTCTTCACTGCATCTGCTTGCTTGCTTGAGTCATCATGACTAATCAGAATTATAGGGACTCCCACTTAGACCAGCTACACAATCTCCATCAGGGTCATATGTCTGTTCATGAATACATTACCATATTTAAGGACTTAACCCATCGTAGTGAAGTGAGAGAACACCCTTCTGAGACTCTAACTAGGTTTATTTGGGGTTTACGACCTAAAATAAAACGTGCTATGATTACTGGCCCCTATGACCTAGTTACCGTTGAAGATGCCTTTGAAGTTGCCTTAAAATTGGATTTGACTTTCAAAACGCTAATCAATGCCAAAGTCAAATGTTCTAAATGTAAGGGCTATGGACATTATAATTATCAATGCCCCTCGGAGAGTCAACATGTTAGAACTGTGCCTACTGATGAAATTGACGATTCGAAGGATGTTAAGGATGACCAAGTTTCTTCTAAAACTCTTAATATAATTGAAGACATAGCAGTTGATTCTGTCACACAGATTAGTGATGAAATTCACCTGTCTTCTGATAGTGCCAATGATGACGTGGACGAGACAGTTGAGCCTAATATACCCACTGTGCCTGATCAGCCATTCGAGTCTCCTTGTGTTGAACCTAGTTTTATGGTTATTCCAATCAATTCCTCTTTTAAGGAGTCACCTGAATTTCTTGCCAAGGTCCAACAAATGATTTCTAATACTTCTTTTTCGGGTTGTTTAGAGTTTGTGTCCGAGTCCCGTGTACCTCCATCGTTAGATTTGTGTCCTTCTAGGCATATTATATCTCTCATTCTCCCATCGTTAGAAGTTATGCTTAGAATACCTCCTGCTTTGCATCTGCTTGTTGCATATATGATGACATCACTAGACCGATAGCAAATTGCCATGATACCCATAAATTTGCTGCATACCCATATAGTATTTTGCAGGAATTTGCAGTTAATAATAGGGTGATGGTTACGAGTCACTCTGAGGCCACGAGAAAGTTACACGCTTGACGTAAAGATTTCGAAATGACTCTGAAGAGGATTGCGTACATTGCTTACGAGTTGGATAGCCCGTGGGATCCTGGTATCAGCTCCGTCTTCAGCCAGGATGATGCGCCTCGCTCTACTCTCGGTGCCTTGATCATGCTACTATCTTCCACAACCGATCTGTCAGGGAGACCAGCTCCTCCTCTGCCACCATGGTCTCGACATGATGTACTCATGCTGCTGCCACGACCACCACCTTGGCCCGATTGAGATGCTTCGTGAGGATAGTCCTCACTCGACAGGGTCGAGTTTCTCCCACCCCGAGGGAATTGATGAGGACATCACGCAGTTCTTTATCTTGTCATGCCTTAGCTTATTCAGGGGATTTAGCATTTTGTTCCAGCCTTATTTGAATGTAGCTGTTTTAGCTTTATTTGTGTTCCTTTGTGGGCGTTTAGTACCACATCGGTTATTTCCCAGTACTCCTCTCTTGTAAAGCCTATAATTTTGTTGAAATTAATGAATGAATGATTAAAACTTTTCCTCAAATTATTTGTTAAATTCTTGAGTTCTGCTGCTCTCGAGTTTAGGGTGAGAAGCCCGTGCAAGGGGTGGAAACCCAAATTTTATCTTTTTCTCAATTTAAATTTTGGTTACGATTTGAAGGTGATTGCGATCCAGGTGATTTTACATCAAATAACTATGGCAGACAATAAAACAAAATTGCAGCTAGTACAAAGTATAATATACAGATAAATTATACACAATGACACCTTCCAGAGACGAGCTAATTGAGTAATGAGGAATATGCAATTGGTGGTAAATCAAACTAATGCAAACTGCTAAAAGAAACACACAAATATATAGTTTTGAAATTTCTGAAACTTCTTACATATTTGATGGTGCCATATCCAGCCGACATAAACATGAACATGATTATTAAATACTAGAAGAATCACACTGAACTAACATAAACATGATTACTAAATGCTCTAAGAAGAAATTCGCTGTACTTTCTAAAGCCTCAATTTAACAAATATTCAGGAAAAGAGTTAAAAGCTAAATGTGACCTTCCAGAGACATAAGCTATTTGAGTAATGAGAAATACGCAATCACTGTACTGCCAACTTATAATGTTTTGTGCTTGACTTGGGTGAAAAGGCTGGAATTTTGTGGGTTTAGTGATCAAAGATTTAACGTACCTGTTCAATATCCTCCTTAAATAATATGCATCCATATGTTCTACTATGCTAGACATTATGTTTGACTTCCACCAGAAGTTCACTGCAATCGTAACTTCACCAATGTCAACTTGGTGAAACCTGTTGAGAATAATATTTTGAATAACCTATAATTCTATTCAATTTTCATGAAGAAAATGGAGGCACATGCACCACACACTAAAGAGTTGATAATTCTTCGATGGAATAACTATGGTAGACAATAAATTAAAAATACAGCTAGTACAAATATAACATACAGATAAATTATACAGAAGACACCTTCCAGAGACAAGTTATTTGAGTAATGAGGAATATGCAATCGGTGGTAAATCAAACTAATGCAAACTGCTAAAAGAAACACACAAATATATAGTTTTGCAATTTCTGAAAATTTTTACATATTCGATGGTGCCATATCCTGCAAACATAAAAATGAACATGATTACTAAATGCTAGAAGAATCACATTGAACTAACATAAACATGATTACTAAATGCTTTAAGAAGAAATTCACTGTACTTTCTAAAGCCTCGGTTTAACAAATATTCAGGAAAAGGGTTACAAGCTAAATGTGCCCTTCCCAAGATATTTGAGTAATGAAGAATATGCGATCACTGTACTGCCAACTTATAATGTTTTGTGCTTGACTTGGCTGAAAAGGCTAGAATTTTGTGGGTTTAGTGATCAAAGATTTAACATACATGTTCAATACCCTCCTTAAATAATATGCATCCATATGTGCTACCATGCTAGACATTATGTTTGACTTCCACCAGAAGTTCACTGCAATCGAAACTTCACCACTGTCCACTTGGTGAAACCTGTTGATATTAATATTTTGAATAACATATAATTCTATTCAATTTTCATGAAGAAAATGGAGCACATGCCATGCCACACTAAAGAGTTGATAATTCTTCGATGGAATAACTATGGCAGACAATAAATTAAAATTACAGCTAGTACAAAGTACAATATACAGATAAATTATACACAAGACATGCATAAAAAGTTACTAATTACTTGAGAAGGAAAAAGAACCAATTTCTAATTAACCACAAATGGACTTTATCAGCATTTGACAATAAAGGATGGATACACAAATAACTTTAATCACTGTTCTGCCAGGTCATAGTTTAACGTATTTACATGAACGAAAAATTCAGATTTGAACAATTTCTGCAGGAAAATTAGTTTGTTCTCTGCCAGTTGTTTTACTAGGTAGAAACAGCAAAAACTAGTCAAAATATACTTAACATGCATAAATATCAGGTTGCTAGTAGTTTAATAACTTTCTCACTATGAGTAAAGCAAACAGCGACAGCATCAAACTAAAACAACTTTGCTTTCATTTCTTCCAATGGATCTCAATATCAAATCTCAACAGATCACCAGATCAATATGCAAATATAGTCCCTTTTCTCATACAGTTTAGAGTTTTTATCACAAGAAGAATAGGCATGCTTATGCCAAGACCACTAAGCTGCTGTCAGATGTTGCTTTTCTTTTTCTCTGCTTTGTTTTGTTTTACCCCTTTCTTCTATCTTTCCATGATGCCATTGAATTATAGCTTTCATCATTTTCGCCCGCATTAGTTCACGCATGGTGTTCTAAGAACTTAAATTTGTAGTGAACTGTCTCTAAGCATGAATGGGAGGTTTGTTCGACATAGAAAAGTATGTATAACTTTATCATTAAGACTTCACGTGTCACTCTTCAGGTGACTAGAAGACAATATGAAATTGATTGCTGATAGATATTTGTCATATGAAAATGAAGATTAGGACAATAGTCTATATTGTATGTTTACATAAGCCTTGAGTATCCAGTTAAATCTAAGTAAATCGGAAAACTTTAAAGGTCATCTACTACAAACTTTTAAAACCCCAACAAAGCTAGGTCCCAAAGAGTTTCTTTTTTGCTCTTTATCGGTGCCATTGTAGTTTGACTATAGGATTTTGCATGAGTCTATTTTTGGATATATGTTTAAATTACCTCTTTCCTAGTATAGCTGTGTTTAGAATGCATAATTAAGTTAAAGGTTATTGTTTTTTGTGTATATATATTTTGAGTAAAAACTAAAAAGTGCCAAGTTCCATCAGGGTCCACCCACCTATTCCATCAACTTGATTTTAATAGCAGCTGACTTTTTTTTGAATGTATCCACCATATATTTAATTTTATTACTAAGTAAATTTGTTGTTTGTTGGTTTGATTGAATCAGTTAGTTTTGATCGATTTCATCCTCTTTCTGCTAATTTAAGCATTTGGAAGCTAAAACATGCTGTTACTTTCTAGATCATTCAACTACATTGTTTCTTCTCCCTTTATCCTTTTCGTACATTACACTTTTTCTTATTGGGATTTGTTGATTAACTTAATCTGTTGTTACTTCTATTCTCAGTTATCAGTTTGAAAAAGAGAAAGAGTAAGGCTGAGGAATATATAATCACAAGTTATTGACTAAAAAAACCTTATAAGTTACTTTACATAATTGAAGTTCATTTAAGTTACCTCTTCATGCTAAAACCTTTGAATATAATTCTACTATCCTAACTAATGCGCCCACCGTTTACCATCATATATGTCGAGAACCATCTCCAAATTAATTCCCCATCATCTTATTCACAGTTGACGTTGCTCCTAGTTTTGTTTCTACAAGATGCATTAATTTCTCATTCTATCTTTTCTTTCTCATGTTTCTACCTCCTGTCTCAACATCCTCAATTTGGCTACAATCATTGTTAGAGCAGCTTCTTGAGTAGCCTAACATTCTAACCCATAAAGTTTAGCTGGTCCCGTTGCTATAAAATATTCTTAAATTCTCTAGAGTGCATAATGATATAATATAACACAAAAGCATTGCTCGACTTAAAGTACCTGACTACAACAATCCTGCACAACATCCTCTTCAACCTTAAATTCATGTGAAACGGTTAATATTAAGTAATGAAATGTATCATCTCAGGTGTATCTAGGGCATTAGTGTTAACTGGACTCACATCTTGTACTTTTTTCCCCAACTTAACTTTCATATGAGCATGAGGAACCAAGACACTACAACTCAATGAAAAAGTAATGCAAATATTTACTACAAACTAATATTTGGTAGCACATGATCAGAATGTAACTTCCATTTTATAGTTATTTCACAAGATACGTAACATATTGTAACTACAAAGAACACCCTCGAATGGCAATCCTATAAAATAAGTTGGTGTTTCCCTGCCTTCTTTTCTTCCTTCACACACCTGTTTGTAGAATAAAAGCCTTGATGTTATTGTGCTTGACTTCAAAGCAAACTTTCAAATTCTTTTGTTGAAGTTGTTACAAACTAGTGGAGTGGATGTAAGGTGGACTCAAATTCACTATAACCAACATACAGTGGATACAAATTAAGCATCAATGAACACAATTAGACAGTGGGCTATGCCTATGCTTCAGATTAATCGATATGATAGGTTGATTTGCATTGTCAAGGCATTGAAAACACAAAGTCACAAGGGACCCACACAACACAAAACAATACAGAGTATTAATACCAGTGAAAAGGTAGTCATCATGCACTTCATCAGCTTATATTCCATTAGCAACCACAAATTATCTAGATAAGGTATAAAACATGTTGTGATGCAGAGAATAATAACGCAATGTCAATAACCAAGCGTGCTTAGATTACCTGAGCTGATTTACAACAAAAGTGCCAAAATCAGATACTCCTTAAACTCCATGCCACAATCACTTAATAATCCCTCCTGAGTGAAACCTCCATTTGTTCCATCCTCCTCGCTAGATCGTGTTTCCCGCAGTGCTTCAACCCGTGCACCACAATATCAAAACTCTGGCCCCTCGGCACCAAACCCATCTCCGTCATCTCCACCAAATAGTTTGCTGCCTCCACAAACCTCCCTCCCCTCGCGCACATCTTGACCAACATTGTGTACACCGGTCTGTTGGGCTGGTGACCCTTGGCCTTCATATCCCCAAAGAAACTAAATGCGTCCCCGAATCGCCCGGCCTTACAGAGCGCCTTAATAATGGCAGCGTACAGGCTCGGGAATGGCCTATGGCCGTCGTCCATCGAGCAGTAAAGCAAGCGAAAGGCCTCCTCAATCTTCCCGGCCCTGGAGAAGGCGGGAATCATCACCTTGTAAGTCAAAATATCTGGGCACAGCCCCAAATCCCCGGCTTCCTTGAGAAGCTCGGCGCAAAAATCGATATCCCCAGACTTGCACAGAGCCTCCAAAAGTGAATTGAGGGTGGCCACGTCCGGCAAGAACCCTTCCTTGGTCATCCGCCTGACCATCCCCTTGGCGGCCTCGAGGTACCCAGCACCAACGAGGCCGTCAACGAGAAGATCGCGACCGCGGACGGGCGGGCTGAATCCCTTGCTGCTCATCTCATCAAGAAAGGCCTGGGCCTCACGGAGCTTGCCGACGGCGCACCAGGCGTTGACAAGGGTGGAAAAGGTAAGGCGATCGAGGGGGACGTTTTTGCGGGCCATGCGGCGGACGAGGGCGTAGGCGCCGTGGAAGTTGCGGGCACGACAGAGGGCGTGGAGGAGGGCGTTGTAAGCGTCGGTGGTCTGAGGGCAGGAGAAGCGGGGCATGCGGTTGAAGACCTCGACAGCAAGGTCAGGGAGGGAGGCATCAGCATAGGAGCGGATGATGGAGGAGAAGAGAGAAGGGGAGAAGGGGAGGGAGAGGGAGCGCATCTGGTGGGCGAGGGACCACATCGAGGAGAAGAGGTTGTGGCGAGCGAGGGTGAGGAGGAGGGAGTGGAATTCTTGAGAGGTCGGGGAATAGAAAGAACGGGCCCAGGTGAAGAAGCGGAGGGCGGAGTGGGGATGGGAGGAGCATGAGTTGAGGACACGGAGGACGAAGGCGGGGGAGATAGGGAAGGGGAGGGTGGGCTTCAGGCGGTTCAAGGTGCGTTCCATGTAGTGGTCATTGCGGACAATGTTCGACATGTGGTTCACCACCGCGAAGTACGCATCGTTCGGAGTACTGGAGCTGCTGGTGCTGAGAGATGAGGAGAAAAAGGCGGAGGAGGAAGGGCGGAGGTGACATCGGCGGAGGAGTGAGGAGGAGAGGGAGCGGAACATCCTGGTGGTCGGACCAACCTGCAAAAAGGGAGCTTTCTCAGAACAAGTGTTTCAAGCAGGACTAATAACATCATTTTATGCTCCACCTACATCTTATATCAACCAGAATAATGTATATAGTCTTGAACCATGTAGAAAGAAACTGAGAATATATGCAACCCTCTATAGAAGTTGAAAATATATATATAAGCAAGCAATATATGAGAAACATATGCCATTACATGACTGATGTAGGTAAAGGGGAAAAGGCTAACTAAAATATGTTAAAAACTATAAAGCACGAACATAAAAGAAAACATTGAAAAATAATTGGAGAGAGTTCCTTGGTCATCTCAATAAGCAACCCAAGCATGTCAAGTTGGAAGCAGAAAACTAATTCATCAAACATGAAATCATTTATTAAGATTATTCACATAGGTGAGTACACATCAAAATTAAGCCTGGTTATATAGCTATGACTTCTTCCATAGTTCTCTATTAGTTCCTTTCTTCAGACTAAGCATAACACTGATTGAATATGCATCTAAACAATTAAAACAGGAGGAAAGCATTAAAACATGTAAAGCTTTTTGGAATCTAAAATTTGACCTACAGAACAAGTCTTCCATGAGTAGAAGGTTCTACTGATCATAAGCATTAACAGATCTAAAAGCATGTATTCCTCAACCTTACTCTCTCTCTCCCCATTCCAGATCTAAAAAATCGTTATAGTAAAACAGGTCACAAGTCCGAAAATTGATAGTGGAAAATCAGGAACATTATGTAATTATAGAGGTTTATTAGCACATGGGATTACAATGTTACTCACGTAGTGTATTAACTGGCTGGGTAATGTAAGAAGATACTAGCTGAAATTCGATTATTGGACAGGAATGATATCAGCATGGATGCATTATGTTAGCTGTTTATGTTGATCAGATCTCTGGAAAAGCTGACACCTTGGTGTATTAAGGCTTCTAGAATAGTCTTCAGAAATATAATTCAGATGATGATAAGAAAAATTTATATTGTAATATTCTCTGAACATTTGTGGGGATATTTTTTAGCATTCAGATCAGTCCATATGTGACAGATCTTTCTAAAATTGTGGTGGAAATGTGTTGAGGGAAATCTTAGGGCCAGCAACAAGGTTGTTGAAGAGGCCCAAACTTCCATTTTTCAGAGTGGTTGGCCCGTATCTAATTAGTTGAAGGAAATGATCGGCAAATAGAAGCTACAGTCTAATTATAAAGTGAAAGTCCAATTATATAAAAAAGTAAAGGGAGATAAAATTATTGCTATTTTGAAACCTATGAAAAGTAACATACAACAGTCGTTTTTACAGGTATTAGATTTTAGGTAGTACATTTATTATTGGTATTTAACTTTTGAAGTAATTTATCATTTAATGCAGCCCAAAACTTGGTGTTCATACTGCTAACTGTTAAGTTTATAATAACTATAATGAGCCTTCAAACAACTTTATAGTCACCTTACTCCAGATCCATATAAAGAAAACATGGTTGTTCATAAGAAAGGTGAATATCCCTTTCTACTAAATCCTGGAAACGATCCAAGTCTGGATAAAGATACCATTGCAAGTTAATTGTTAGAAAATTTGGATCTCATGTGGTTATCTAAGTGAGGAGAAATAGAAGCTTAAAATGCACATCTCACTGAAATTGATGAGAAGAAAGCTAACCTTCTTGGTGGTGGACAAGTTTAAATGGCTAACTATAAGAAATAGGTAGTAAAAGTTTTATTCTTGACATAGTTTGAGAGGTTAAATGACTTTTTAGTTGATTGGTGCATTGATGGGATAAACAAGAAAGAGCAAGGCACAAAATCACGTAAATAATCTTTCGTCCAATGCTTTACAATATGCACTGTTTAAGAACATTTTTATCAGGACAGTGAGATAATCCATCTCACATTGGGTCATGCACTTGTGTTCAATTTGCTAATTATCTCTTAATCTCTAAGTGTAATATGAGTAAGAGATAGCCAAGACAGCTGGATTTGTAAGGAACAAAGCAACACAAAAATAATCATACAAACTCATCACGCATACAAGTCAACAACAGCAAATAAACAATCAGACAAAGTCCGTCCTATCACATAGGAGTCAAAGACATCAAATCTTATATGATACCTCTCAATTCCAGTGGCATCAATAACTAGAAAAATCTCGTTGTCAAAATCTTGATTTGGAAAAAAAAAATATTATATGGATAACCACAAATCTCAAATCGCTACAACTGTTTTATCAAGTTCAGATCTAGCAGCCCTAATAATGAATAAACAACGGGCGTGTTTGGATGTAAGGAATCACAGTGAAGTGAGGAAGTGGGGAAGTATAATTGCTCATTTCCCTATCTATCCAAACACCGGAAAAGGAAAATAAGAAAACCCCCATTTCCCTTTTTCATCTCTCTTTTACACAACCATTTTCTCACTTCCAGAGTGCTACAGTTAATTTTGTGGTCATGTAAATCTCATTTATAATAAGTTATAGCATAAAACAGTTAATTTTTTGGTCAAGTAAATCTCACTTGCATTCTAATTACAATCTATTTTTTATTTTTCTTAATTAATTTTTATTTTAATATTATTTTGCGGTCAACTTTGTGGTCAACTTTTCCACTTCCACTTTTCATTACCATCCAAACACCGGAAACGACAAAACATTTTCCAAACCACACTTCCCAACAATCATCCAAACACCAGAAAACTTACTACTCATTTCCCTTTTTCCTAAAGGAAATAAATCTTACTTCCTACTTCCTCACTTCACACCAATTCCTTAAATCCAAACAGACCCAACATGAAACACTAAAATCAATAACATAGAAACTCCTAGAATCGCAAGAAATAAACCAGATCCGTCGCCTTAAAAAAAGATGAAGATCGAGAGAGAGAGAGAGCTCACTTGGTCGTCGAGATTGAGATCGGAAAAGAGATGGGAGATTGAGAGGAAGCCGTCATTTCGCTGCCGCAACGAGTTCTTTGAAAAAGAACCGGCAGCATTTAACCGGTCAGGAATTGAGCATATGTAGCACGGGTTTAGGGTAATCCGGTTTTACTGAGCCGAGCCTTAAACTAGACCGCCACTTTGGCCCGCATGGCCTTAGCATGGAGACACGTTGATTAGAGAGAGGGAGAGATCATCGCCGCCCCCTTCCTCCTCCTCTTTCGTCGCTGCCGCTTCACCGTCATCACCGCCCTTCATGATCTTAATAGTGGAAAAAAGATAGGACATTGACCTGTTTTAATTTTGATCCTTCTGTAAGGATTCAACGTCGGGGGGCTGTTTGGTTGCAAGGAAGTGAGCGGAAGTAAGGAAATAGAAAAGTATAATTGCTCACTTCCTTATCCATCTAAACACCAGAAAAGGAAAATAAGAAAACCTTTTTCCTTTTTTCTTTTCTATTTTATACAATCATTTCCTCACTTCCAGAGTACTACAATTAATTTTGTGGTTATATAAATCTCATTTGTAATAAGTTGTAGCACAAAACAGTTAATTTTTTGATCATGTAAATCTCACTTACATTCTAATTAGAGTCTATTTTTTATTTTTCATAATTAATTTTTATTTTAATATTATTTTACGGTCAATTTTGTGGTCAACTTTTTCAATTCCACTCTCACATTACCATCCAAACACCGAAAAAGACAACATTTTTCAAACCACACTTCCTAACAACATCCAAACACCGAAAAAATTACTAACTAATTCTCAAGTTCCAAAGGGAATTATTACCACTTAATTCCTCACTTCCTCACTTCCACTCTTAATCAAACAGGACAAGTAAGCTTTTAGGTTGTATTTATTGATATGGCAACACTTCAAAATATAGTCTGTGAATGATTTTAGGAGACACGTGTCACCAAATTAATTCTTTGTGATTTTTTAGAATTGTTCACCCTACACACACATTTCTAATAATTTTGGCACTCGGTTTCTTTTTTTCTTTCACAAATTTCACATTCTGAATAAAGTGACTTCACAAATTATAGTTGCCTAGATCTAATTTCTTCGCAATTTAAAATTTTAATCAAATGAGCACTCATTTTTCACGCTAAAGAGACCTCTAGTTTCCGAAGTTGCAACTAACAGCCCTCTACCCAATTCAAATCTTTTTCATAAAATTTCAAATTTTAATCAAATGGGTACTCATTTTTAGTGTAGAAATAATAAAATCCACCTCATATTTTCCTTACTAGCTTGAAAAAAGCACTCATTTCTCATAACTCCAGCCACCAATTTCAAATTTTTTTTCAAATTTCAAATTTAAATGGGTACTCATTTTTAGCATAGAAACAATAAATCCACCAAAATTTTCTTAGTAGCTTGTAAAAGCCTCTTATTTCTAACAACTCTGGCCACTAATTTTGAAAAAAATTCTTCTCAAATTTCAAAATTTGATCAAATGTGCACTGTCTCTGAACTAAAACTGATGTCCTAATCGCCCAAACTCAAAAAATGCCTCACAAATTTTGAAGAATTACCTTGGGTAGGGGAACATGTCGAGAATGTAGAACTTGGGCTTGAAGGTAACCTTCTCCTCCGGCGTACGGAATATTTTGTTCATCTCCCAATACCGCTGCCATTTGGGCTCGATTTCATCGAATGGGTAGGCCCTCCTCTGCTGCGGCGGTGCCTACTTGTCATCACCGGTAGAGCATCGGACCCCCAGCCGGTGATCTCTTCGAAATAGGGACAGCTATGAAGGGGCTAAGGGAGGCGGTGACCTGAACCAAAGGGGAAGAGCTGAGTATTGGTTAGGATACGCATCGTCTTTGACGGAGAAGCAAAACGAAAGGGGAAGGAGGGGGAGGAGTGGAGGGAGAAAGCCGGGGTTGTGGATAGGATTGAAATGGATATCATTTCGGGTTTGAGGTTTGAATTTTTTTCTTAGTCAATCGGACATCTATGCATGCATGTCATTACATGTGAGTTTGTGATATTCATTCATGTTAATGATCTCAAAAATGTTACATGTTATTTATTATTGCAAGTTTGTGATATTTATTCATGTTAATGATGTAAGAATATTGCATGTCACTTATTATACATTGTTTAATAAACAAGGAAGAAGGGAACATGTAGAACCGGAGGGTGCGAAGATAGGTCAAAACTATACATATGGAGGAAGAAACCGGGTGGAACCGGATGGTGCAAAGATGGGGCAATCATAAACGTGAAATTAATTCTGATTATTAAATTATGTGATATATCATGAAGCTTTATGTGCATGTATATAAACCTAATTAAATACGTATGTAGTACAAATTACGATGTTTGAGTGCTACTTGATATTTGACAAACATGCATACGTACGTGTGTGTGTGGGGTAGTGATCAGGTGAGACAACTGGCTTAAGTGAGAAGATGAGAAGTAGCACAGGAATCGTTGAATTATTTTTTGAGTGGTTGAGATTAGTTTTTAGGTTGGTTAAGTTAGGTTTTTGGTTGATTAATTTAGTCTTTGGATTTTAAATCTACCTAAGCCAGTTATCTCATCGGACCACTAATACACACACACACACATAGAGAGAGAGAGGAATCTGTACCTCAGCCGCCAACTGAGAGTCTCTCTCTCGGATGGCGCAACGTGGCTGAATTTCAACCACAATTTTGGGTGCTGGTACCATGATCGCAGTTTTATATGAGGACTGTGATTGTATAAAATAGAAAAGAAAAAAGGAAAAAGGTTTTCTTATTTTCCTTTTCTGGTGTTTAGATGGATAAGGAAGTGAGCAATTATACTTTTCTATTTCCTTACTTCCGCTCACTTCCTTGCAACCAAACAGCCCCCCGACGTTGAATCCTTACAGAAGGATCAAAATTAAAATAGGTCAATGTCCTATCTTTTTTCCACTATTAAGATCATGAAGGGCGGTGATGACGGTGAAGCGACAGCGACGAAAGAGGAGGAAGGGGGCGGCGATGATCTCTCCCTCTCTCTAATCAACGTGTCTCCATGCTAAGGCCATGCGGGCCAAAGTGGCGGTCTAATTTAAGGCCGGGCCCAGTAAAATCGGATTACCCTAAACCCGTGCTACATATGCTCAATTCCTGACCGGTTAAATGCTGCCGGTTCTTTTTCAAAGAACTCTCGTTGCGGCAGCGAAACGGCGGCTTCCTCTCAATCTCCCATCTCTTTTCCGATCTCAATCTCGACGACCAAGTGAGCTCTCTCTCTCTCTCTCTCTCTCTCGATCTTCATCTTTTTTTAAGGCGACGGATCTGGTTTATTTCTTGCGATTCTAGGAGTTTCTATGTTATTGATTTTAATGTTTCATGTTGTTTATTCATTATTAGGGCTGCTAGATCTGAACTTGATAAAATAGTTGTAGCGATTTGAGATTTGTGGTTATCCATATAATATTTTTTTTCAAATCAAGATTTTGACAACGAGATTTTTCTAGTTATTGATGCCACTGGAATTGAGAGGTATCATATAAGATTTGATGTCTTTGACTCCTATGTGATAGGACGGACTTTGTCTGATTGTTTATTTGTTGTTGTTGACTTGTATGCGTGATGAGTTTGAAAGTAGATGGAATCGCTCTGATACCAATTGAAGGTTCACCTAGAGGGGGGGTGAATAGGTGATGGCTAATCTAATGGTCACTTAATGATAAATGATGCGGAAGCTAAAAACAATTATGACCTAATTAAATCTTTTACACTAAACACCACGTATAACCAAAGAGTGTTGCCGAATTTCCCGTGAAGGGCTCTGGACAAACTCCTATAGATTCCCCTTGAATGGGTGAGGTGCCGCGTTGGCTCTCTGGTTGAATACAAGTATTAGCAACAATCCCACGCAAGTATATCAATATGAGCACAAGGAATATATCATGCATATAAGGTAAAGACAAATAAGTAATGCAAGATATAACAAGAGACAAAGAGAGAGAGAGAGAGAGAGAGAGAGAAAGGCAATCGCAAACACAAAGGGTTTGTTTCGAGGTTCGAGCACACTTGCTCTATATCCCCGCCTTCGACACACGAAGGATTTCCACTATGCAAGATTTTATCCTTTGTTGAGCTATGCACCTACTAAGATCTTGATAATGAATCTGTCACTAATTAAACACAAGATCATTAGTAAACATAACTTCATGAGTTGATCATCATCAAAACTAGAGTGATGGGCCTTTGGGCCAACATAGTTTGTATGATTGTTTTTGTGTTGCTTTGTTCCTTACAAATCCAGCTGTCTTGGCTATCTCTTACTCATATTACACTTAGAGATCAAGAGATAATTAGCAAATTGAACACAAGTGCATGACCCAATATGAGATGGATTATCTCACTGTCCTGATAAAAATGTTCTTAAAACAGTGCATATTGTAAAGCATTGGACGAAAGATTATTTACGTGATTTTGTGCCTTGCTCTTTCTTGTTTATCCCATCAATGCACCAATCAACTAAAAAGTCATTTAACCTCTCAAACTATGTCAAGAATAAAACTTTTACTACCTATTTCTTATAGTTAGCCATTTAAACTTGTCCACCACCAAGAAGGTTAGCTTTCTTCTCATCAATTTCAGTGAGATGTGCATTTTAAGCCTCTATTTCTCCTCACTTAGATAACCCATGAGATCCAAATTTTCTAACAATTAACTTGCAATGGTATCTTTATCCAGACCTGGATCGTTTCCACTTTCCAGGATTTAGTAGAAAGGGATATTCACCTTTCTTATGAACAACCATGTTTTCTTTATATGGATCTAGAGTAAGGTGACTATAAAGTTGTTTGAAGGCTCATTATAGTTATTATAAACTTAACAGTTAGCAGTATGAACACCAAGTTTTGGGCTGCATTAAATGATAAATTACTTCAAAAGTTAAATACCAATAATAAATGTACTACCTAAAATCTAATACCCTGTAAAAACGACTGTTGTATGTTACTTTTCATAGGTTTCAAAATAGCAATAATTTTATCTCCCTTTACTTTTTTATATAATTGGACTTTCACTTTATAATTAGACTGTAGCTTCTATTTGCCGATCATTTCCTTTAACTAATTAGATACGGGCCAACCACTCTGAAAAATGGAAATTTGGGCCTCTTCAACAACCTTGTTGCTGGCCCTAAGATTTCCCTCAACACATTTCCACCACAATTTTAGAAAGATCTGTCACATATGGACTGATCTGAATGCTAAAAAATATCCCCACAAATGTTCAGAGAATATTACAATATAAATTTTTCTTATCATCATCTGAATTATATTTCTGAAGACTATTCTAGAAGCCTTAATACACCAAGGTGTCAGCTTTTCCAGAGATCTGATCAACATAAACAGCTAACATAATGCATCCATGCTGATATCATTACTGTCCAATAACGAATCAACAAAAACCTAACTTAACCAACCTAAAAACTAATCTCAACCACTCAAAAAATAATTCAACGATTCCTGTGCTACTTCTCATCTTCTCACTTAAGCCAGTTGTCTCACCTGATCACTACCCCACACACACACGTACGTATGCATGTTTGTCAAATATCAAGTAGCACTCAAACATCGTAATTTGTACTACATACGTATTTAATTAGGTTTATATACATGCACATAAAGCTTCATGATATATCACATAATTTAATAATCAGAATTAATTTCACGTTTATGATTGCCCCATCTTCGCACCATCCGGTTCCACCCGGTTTCATCCTCCATATGTATAGTTTTGACCTGTCTTCGCACCCTCCGGTTCTACATGTTCCCTTCTTCCTTGTTTATATAAACAATGTATAATAAGTGACATGCAATATTCTTACATCATTAACATGAATAAATATCACAAACTTGCAATAATAAATAACATGTAACATTTTGAGATTTTGGATGTTGTTGGGAGGTATGGTTTGAAAAATATTTTGTTTTTTTCCGGTGTTTGGATGGCAATGTGAAAGTGTAATTGGAAAAGTTGACCACAAAATTGACCGTAAAATAATATTAAACTAAAAATTAATTATGAAAAATAAAAAATAGACTGTAATTGATCCAAACAAGTCATTTGAACTTAATTGATCCAAACAAGTTTGGAGCAACAAAGTGCTTGCTTCTCTTCCATATTCTACATACAGCAGAGATAGAGACTAATAATATTAAGCCTAAACCTAGAAAGGTTACAATTTGTGATACAATTCTTATTTTCAGTAACCATTCTTATCTCTCTGACCATGTTATTGTTGATACTTTGATACTTGAGAATTTGATTCTTATCTTTCTTCTTTTTCTTTTTGAATGGCAACGGCTATGATGAGTTGAGTCGTCTCCTTCTTCTCTGTTGTAACCTGTTAATGGGCCGGGTTCGGTTTGGCGTTGAGACTCAGTAATGGGTCCCGCTGGGCCTAATGACCCAACCCATTAACATGAGATCCGGCCCAATGGAGGAATGAGGGGAATAAATAGCTGGCTTCGCCAGCTAATGAGATCTATGATGTAATTCTTGCCCTAATTTGGCAACGAGCTCCAGCTGAGCTCTCTACTGAGATCAATAAAGCTTCTTTCTTCTTCTTCTTCGTCTTTTTCTCTGATTTTGCCCTTGGCGCTGCCAGTTCTCCCTGTTTTGCCACCATCTGCAGGTTGAGATGCCGCCGAGGAACCGCCATCGCTACCAACCGATCATCTCCGACGCCCTCGCCGACGGAGAGGACGCATCAATGGTATCAGAGCCTCAGGTTCCGGAGTTCCCTGAGGATCATGGAGACGACGACGTCGACTTCACACCAAAAGTTGAACCACGAAGGTCAGTATCTTTTGATGCAGGTTGTGATTCCAAGAAGGATCTAGATCGAGAAAATACCTTTGGAGCAGGTTCGATTTCTCAAAAAGATGATCAGTTTGACTTCCGATTTCGAGCTCTTGATGAAAGAACTGCACTAAGAAATCGGATATTGGAGGAAAAGGTTGGCGATAATATGAGAGTTATTGATGATCGGTTCCGTTCTCTAGAAGGGAAGATAGATCGGGGATATGAAGAATTAAGTATTCTGATCTCCAAATTGTGCCAAGAAACTGTTGGATCTGGAAGAATTGAAACTTCTCCCATTGGAGGGCCTGAGCTCAGTTCTAAAGGAAGAGTATTCACTAATCCTGCAAATGAGAGACAGGCAACCATGGGAGGAGGAAAACCAGAGCAGTTCTTGAGAAGAAATCAGAGATCCTTCAATGTCCCTGGTAAACTTCCAATGCCTAAACACCCTAAGGTGGAAATTCCTATCTTCAGGGGAGATGGAGACATCTTAAACTGGCTGTATCAATTGGAACATGTGTTTGCTATACATCATACTCCAATAGAGGATCGGGTAGAGTTCTGTGTCTTCTTCCTTCAAGGCGAGGCTCTGCTATGGTGGAGGTGGTTGGAAAAACAGAAGGGGGGATCAGTTACCTGGCCAGAATTCTATGATGAGATGATCCTGCAGTATGGTCCTGATGACTTGGATGATCCCCTGGCTGCTTTGGCAAATTTGAAACAGACTGGTACTGTACAGGAATATCATAAGTCTTTTATAAGATTAGCTCACTTAATTGAGGAATCCGAGAAGAATTTGATTAGTTTATTCCTGTCTGGTTTGAGAGAAGATCTTAGAGGGAAGGTTAAATTGGACAAGCCTTTATCTATGGTTTCAGCCTATAGAAGTGCAGTGGCAAGAGAGTCCATTACAGCAGCTGAAAAGAAATGAATAGAGTATCTTCCTTCAAAGGAACTGTCAGTACATCTGGGTTCAGTCCTAGAAATTCTATGACCCCAGTTACTGGCAAGGAGAATGTCCCTGCAACAAGTGCTCCAGTTAGAAGATTGTCCCCATCTCAAGTGGAGGAATATAGGAGAAAAAGTTTATGTTTCAAGTGTGATGAGCATTATACCCCTGGACATAAATGCAAGGGAAAGAGTCTAATGTTAATTGAGTGTGAAGATGTTGACAGTGAACAGGAAGAGGAGATTTTATTAAGACCAAAAGTAGGGTGTGGAGAGAACTTACCTGAGCTTTCACTCAATGCTATGGAAGGGAGTACATCACCCAGGACCATTAGACTCTGTGGACAAATAAACAGGAAGCCTGTTATGGTGTTGTTAGATACTGGCTCTACTCACAATTTCATTGATCCAAAGGTGGTGCAGAGAACTGGTTTAGTGATCACACCTGAGTTGGTTTTTGATGTTACCATAGCTGGGGATGATAAATTGCAAAGTGAGGGGTTGTGTAAATCTGTGTGTTTCAAATGCCAAGGACTGGAAATTATTACTGACTTTCATGTCTTACCTATAGGGGGATGTCAGATGGTGTTGGGAATAGATTGGCTACAGACTTTAGATGAAATGACTGTGAACTTTAAAGAAAGAAAAGTAAGGATCATCAAAGATAGCCAATCTTGGGAATTACAAGGAGTGTCATCCAATGCTATGGAGGTGGTATCAGTTAAGGCTATGGAAAAAACTCTTTATCAGTCCAGCAAAGGGTGGGTCTTATATATCTGTCAGCAATCAGAGGCTCAGCCTGATTCAGAAATTAATCTCCAGTTACAGCCCTTGTGTGAGGAATATAACATAGTCTTTAGAGAAGTTATGGGTCTTCCTCCCAAGAGGAGTCATGATCATCAAATAGAATTGGCTCCTGGTACTGAACCTATTAATCTGAGACCTTATAGACATCCTTGGGAGCAAAAGAATATAATAGAAAAGATGGTGGAGGATATGTTGGACACTGGAATTATTAGAAATAGTAAGAGTCCCTATGCTTCACCAGTTGTATTGGTTAAAAAAACTGATGGCACTTGGAGGTTATGTGTGGATTATAGGGCATTCTGGATATGAAAAGACTTACCAAAGATTAAAGAGAGTGGTATATTGGCAGGGTATGAAAAACAGTGTTAAGAAGTATATCAGGGAATGTGATACCTGCCAGAGATTTAAGTATGAGACTACTAAACCTGCTGGATTACTGCAACCTCTGCCTATTCCACAAAATGTCTGGGAAGATATTTCCATGGATTTTATAGAGGGATTGCCAAAAAGTGGAGGTAAATCTGTTATCTTTGTCATAGTGGACAGGTTAACAAAGTTTGCACATTTTTTGTCTCTCTCTCACCCCTACACTGCTAAATCAGTGGCTGCTGTCTTTATGGATAACATCTATAGCTTGTATGGAATGCCACTTAGTATAGTATCAGACAGGGATGCTGTTTTTACCAGTGATTTCTGGAAGGAATTGTGGTCCTTACAGGGCACTAAACTGCTTTTCAGCACTTCATTTCATCCACAAACTGATGGGCAGACAGAGGTCATAAATAGATGCTTGAAACTTACCTACGTTGCTTCTGCTCCCACAAACCACAAGAATGGTGTAAATGGTTGCCATGGGCTCAGTTTTGGTACAACTCAAATTGGCAATCAGCCATTAAGATGGCTCCCTATCAGGCTGTTTATGGGAAAGCCCCTCCTACTATCAACACTTATATTCCCAAAACTGCTAAACTACAAAGTGTTGAGGAAGCTTTGTTGGATAGAGATGCAACTCTTCAGCTGTTGAAGGATAATCTGATTCATGCACAGGACAGGATGAAAAGGTGGGCAGATTTGCATAGAACTGAGAGAACATTTGAAGTTGGGGATTGGGTGTTTTTGAGATTGCAGCCTTATAGGCAGATATCAGTGGGAGGAAGGAGGTCCCATAAGCTCTCTCCCTTGTTCTATGGCCCCTATAAGATTTTGGAGAGGATTGGTCCAGTTGCTTACAAGTTAGAACTTCCTGATGAGGCCAAAATCCATCCAGTATTCCATATTTCACAACTAAAAAAGAAACTTGGTGAAGGCATTCAGGTCCATAATCAGACCCCTGCTCATGTTGTGGAGGTAATAAAGGAACCTGACTTCATCATTGACAGACGAATGGTGAAGAGGTTTGGAAAAGCAACATCTGAAGTATTGGTTAAATGGAAACAATTGCCTTCAGAGGAAGCCACCTGGGAGAATTACTGGGAATTGATCAAAAGATTTCCTGCCTTCGATCTTGAGGCAAGATCGATTTCAAGGGGGGAGCATTGATACAATTCTTATTTTCAGTAACCATTCTTATCTCTCTGACCATGTTATTGTTGATACTTTGATACTTGAGAATTTGATTCTTATCTTTCTTCTTTTTCTTTTTGAATGGCAACGGCTATGATGAGTTGAGCCGTCTCCTCTTCTCTGTTGTAACCTGTTAATGGGCCGGGTTCGGTTTGGCGTTGAGACTCAGTAATGGGTCCCGCTGGGCCTGATGACCCAACCCATTAACATGAGATCCGGCCCAATGGAGGAATGGGGGGAAATAAATAGCTGGCTTCGCCAGCTAATGAGATCTATGATGTAATTCTTGCCCTAATTTGGCAACGAGCTCCAGCTGAGCTCTCTACTGAGATCAATAAAGCTTCTTTCTTCTTCTTCTTCGTCTTTTTCTCTGATTTTGCCCTTGGCGCTGTCAGTTCTCCCTGTTTTGCCACCATCTGCAGGTTGAGATGCCGCCGAGGAACCGCCATCGCTACCAACCGATCATCTCCGACGCCCTCGCCGACGGAGAGGACGCATCAATTTGCCACAAATTTGGAAACAAGTGAAATAGGTCAAAATTAACCAATCTTTTCAACCCGAAAGGCTTAAAAGAATACATGTCATGCTAAAAAAAAAAGCGTGAAGAGTGAAACCAAATCAAGGCTACAATCGACCGCCAATTGTGTGGGGGCAAAAAAACCTAGAGCTATGCCCTAATTAACAAAACAGGCCAAAGTAACTCCTAAAATTAGCACAAAAACAAAAAATAAAATTGTAAATGAAGGGACGCGAACCTGACACAACTCGCGATAGATCGAATCGGAGTTGGAATTGGTGACGCTGTGCAGCAGGAATCGGATCTGATTCGAGATGGTTGAAGACAAGGGGAGCATGGCGATGATATGATGATGAGAGGGGGGGATCAAAAAGGGAAAGGGAAAGAGAATTAGGGTTCAGAGAGTGGGGGAGGATTCACGATCGCTGAGAAGAGAGAGTGCTTCGAGAGTCACGTTCGCAAAAGGAGAGGATGGGTGCAGAGGACCATGTGATACAGTGAGTGAACTGGTGAAGCCCGGGGGATCTCGCTCGCTCGCTCGCGGTTCAATGACAGAAATTGCTGCAATTGTTCTCCTGCTGGGGGATGTTGGAGATGCATTCCGGGTCGGATTGAGAGGGACCCAAACCCGATACTGAACACCGGGCTTCAATGCCCGGGGTTACTAATTTTTGGATCTCCCCCTCATATCATTTGAATTTGGAAATACCCCTCAAATCTTTCTCCTTATGGGGTTGTTTGGTTGCAAGGAAGTGGACAGAAGTAAGGAAATAGGGAAGTATAATTGCTCACTTCTCTATCCATCCAAACACCGGAAAGGAAAATAAGAAAACCCTTTTTCCTTTTCTCTTTTCTCTTTTACACAATCATTTTCTCACTTTCAGAGTGTTACAGTTAATTTTGTGATCATGTAAATCTCATTTGTAATAAGTTGTAACACAAAACAGTTAATTTTTTTATCATGTAAATCTCACTTGCATTCTAATTACAGTCTATTTTTTATTTTTCATAATTAATTTTTATTTTAATATTATTTTACGGTCAATTTTGTGGTCAACTTTTCCAATTACACTTTCACATTGCCATCCAAACACCGGAAAAAAACAAAATATTTTTCAAAGCATACCTCCCAACAACATCCAAAATCTCAAAAATGTTACATGTTATTTATTATTGCAAGTTTGTGATATTTATTCATGTTAATGATGTAAGAATATTGCATGTCACTTATTATACATTGTTTATATAAACAAGGAAGAAGGGAACATGTAGAACCGGAGGGTGCGAAGACAGGTCAAAACTATACATATGGAGGAAGAAACCGGGTGGAACCGGATGGTGCAAAGATGGGGCAATCATAAACGTGAAATTAATTCTGATTATTAAATTATGTGATATATCATGAAACTTTATGTGCATGTATATAAACCTAATTAAATACGTATGTAGTACAAATTACGATGTTTGGGTGCTACTTGATATTTGACAAACATGATTTTTTCTTAGTCAATCGGACATATATGCATGCATGTCATTACATGTGAGTTTGTGATATTCATTCATGTTAATGATCTCAAAAATGTTACATGTTATTTATTATTGCAAGTTTGTGATATTTATTCATGTTAATGATGTAAGAATATTGCATGTCACTTATTATACATTGTTTATATAAACAAGGAAGAAGGGAACATGTAGAACCGGAGGGTGCGAAGACAGGTCAAAACTATACATATGGAGGAAGAAACCGGGTGGAACCGGATGGTGCGAAGATGGGGCAATCATAAACGTGAAATTAATTCTGATTATTAAATTATGTGATATATCATGAAGCTTTATGTGCATGTATATAAACCTAATTAAATACGTATGTAGTACAAATTATGATGTTTGAGTGCTACTTGATATTTGACAAACATGCATACGTACGTGTGTGTGTGGGGTAGTGATCAGGTGAGACAACTGGCTTAAGTGAGAAGATGAGAAGTAGCACAGGAATCGTTGAATTATTTTTTGAGTGGTTGAGATTAGTTTTTAGGTTGGTTAAGTTAGGTTTTTGGTTGATTAATTTAGTCTTTGGATTTTAAATCTACCTAAGCCAGTTATCTCATCGGACCACTAATACACACACACACACATAGAGAGAGAGAGGAATCTGTACCTCAGCCGCCAACTGAGAGTCTCTCTCGGATGGCGCAACGTGGTGAATTTCAACCACAATTTTGGGTGCTGGTATCATGATCGCAGTTTTATATGAGGACTGTGATTAAGTCGCAGTGTTTTTATGAGAACTGCTGTCATGGTCGCAGTCTTTTCTAAGGACTGTGATCAAGGTCGCAATCTTTTTCTGAAGACTGAGACCTTGGTCGCAGTCTTTTTCTAAGGACTGATACCATGGTCGCAGTCCTAATTACCTTAAAATATATGATTTTTTAGGAATACGACCATGTTATAGTGGACTGCGACCATGTTGTAGTAAGTTTGTGACCATATTGAAGTGATAGCTGAGAGAGTCTATCTCAGCTGGCGGCTGAGGTACATTTTT
>JAVJIF010017922.1:0-41698 GCA_038442645.1 Agave tequilana
CTGCTCTGCCTGTTGCTTAAAAATCAGATTTTTTACATCTGATCTGATTTTTTTAAAGTTTATTTATGCTACTATCTGGTACCTAAGTTACTTGTTTTTCTTCATTACTAGCTGTTTACTGCTATTACTGGCTATCTTTCTGGTGACCTCTGACTGAATATTATGTCTGATACTACGAGTTCATCATCCACTATGACCTCCTCTCGATGGTTGAAACATCTGTCTCAAGACAATGTTGGGGATTACCGTGAAGTTGAATGGCTCCAACTACCTATTATGGGCGCAGGCGTTCCGCACATTCATTGGTGCTCAGAACAAATTGCCTCACCTCCTACAGCCACCACCTACTGATACGGATCCCACATATGTAACTTGGCTTACTAGAGGTTATTCTGTGATGACATGGCTTCTCAACAGTCTGGAAGAGAAGATTAGTGGTAGTGTCATATTCCTGCCTACTGCTAAGGACTTGTGGGATACACTGAAGGTAAGTATGGCAATGAGAAGAATCCCTCGAGAGTGTTTGAAATCGATGAGTGCCTGTTTGAGCTCAAAAGGGAGACAGATCTGTGCCTAAGTTATATGGAGAACTCAAAGGTCTGATTGATGAGTTAGAGATGCATCAGCTGTCTGTTACTGATGCGGCAAAACTAAGGAGTATCGTCAGGATCTCCCAGCATCAAAGTTTCTATCTAACTTGAGTTCCTACACTACGATCCCAGGCGCGGGGTTAGATTCTAGAGGAGATAGTATTTCACATTAACTGCCACCTTCTCGAGAGTTATACGAGTATCTACTGGAGCTGATATTTCTTTGCACCTCCCATTGAGCAGTCTGGCAAGGTTTCTGAATGTGGTCGTGGTCGTGGCCACGGCCACGATTTTGCAGGACAAGGACGTGAATTTGTTAGAGGTCGACGTGACTTGTATGGAGGCAGATAGGTGCCTCTGAGAAAGACCCCGGCAATGCGGCATTGTGGATCAGTAATCACATCTCCGAGAAAGTGCTGGGAGAAATTTAGTCGACCTAAGTGGGCCACAGCTATCTGAGTCTGATTCTTCTGCTCCACGTAGTACTCTTTAGGACTATTAATCACTTCCTTCACTCTTCCTGGATCTTTCACTGTATACTGACACAGGAGGAGTATGATCGACTTTGACAACTAGAGTTCTCTCAGAACAATCTTTCAGTGACTATGCTTCTGCTTCAGGTATGCACGGTTATATTGCCTCTCCTCAAAGCCCTGGATATTACTTTGGAGCTTCATCCACATGACAGGTATTACACAAAAATTTGCTTCCTTAAATATGTCCACTGCCACCCCTTTAAAACTGTTGATGGTACTCATTCACCTGTGTTGGACAATGTGGAGGTTCAGGTTACTCCATCCTTGACCCTTACTGATGTCCTTTAAGTTTCACGATTTTTTGTTAGTATCTTATCTATCAGTCAGCTTACTAAACAAAATAACCGCAAAATATGTTTTTCCCTTCTCATTGTACGTTCAGGACCTGTCTACTGGGAAGAGGATTGAACGGGGCATGAGCGAGGAGACATATACTATTTGGACGATAGAGTGACCCCTACGGGCTTGGTTGCAGTCAGTCTCATCCCAGTTTTACTATAGCACTGCCGCTTTGGGTCTCGTTACAAAAGATTTGTCTGTTATTCCTGTTAAATCTTCTATCTCTTTTTTAGGTTGTGAGTCATGTGAGTTAAGTATGCATCATCGTGCTACCTTTCAGAGTCGAGTCAATAGTTGTAGTAGTTCTGCTTTTGAGTTGATCTACTCTGAGTTTAGGATCCTAATCTTATGCCCTCTATTAAGAGTTTTAGATATATTCTACTCTTATTGACGACTTCTCTCGCATGACGTGGTTGTATCTCCTAAAGAGAGGTCAAAAGTGTCCGTATAATTGAGTCTTTCTTTAATAAAATAAAATCAGTTTTCTACTTCTATTCCTGTGCTTCGTTGATAATGCCTGGAGTATGTAAAAGAATATATCTAGTTTTGTTCCAAAAAAAAAATTATTCATCAGACCTTTTGTGTCTCATTCATCCCAATAAAATGGAGTTACTGAAAGAAAACATAGACATATTCTGAATGTTGCTAGAACTTAATGATCCATATGAGTGTTCCGAAATATTTATGGTCTGATGTTATGTTAAGTGCTTGTTCTAATTAATAGGATGTCTTCTTCTGTTCTCAATAAAAGCAGTGTTTTAAATGTCGGTCGACATTTCCGCAATGTCGGCCGACATTTCGTTTTCAAGTCCTCACCGCCACGACATCCTCACCCGCATTTGAAATGGCGTTTTAGAAATGTCGCCGACATGTCGGGAAAAATCGATATGTCGGCCGATATTTTCCCGAAATGTCGGCCGATATTTTGGGAAAAAACCAAATGTTGATTGGTCTTAAAAGTTAGAGCAATTGAGAAATTTTAACAAACGGATTAGTGAATATATGCAAATATTTAAGTTAATTATACATATCTTAAACATATTTATGTAGTTTTGCATAAGTTATGTATGTATTACCTTGATAAGAATTTAAATTACATTATTAAGACATATAGGATATATATTTGTTATCTGTCATGACGTTCGAAAATTTACTAAATGGGCCCCGAAATATCTCCGAAATCTGAAATCCGACATCCGATTACGACATCCGACATTTCCCTGATATCCGACATTTAAAACACTGAATAAAAGCTCTACATTTTCTCATCTTTATGCTAACAAAACCCCTTCTCCATGACTCCCGTATTTTTGAATGCACTTGTTTTATTCAGGACTTGTCTCGTGGGCCAGATAAGTTCTCTCCCTTGTCTATAAAGTGTCTTTGTTCGGTATTCAAGAACACAAAAAGATACCGTGCTATCTCCACTAGAAAGTATTTGGTGTCGCTGATATCACATTCTTTGAGTTTGTTCCCTATCTCTACACAGGTTCTGTAACCCCCTGATCTCTAATGTACGTATCACAGTATCAGTACTCGATACGACGTACAAAGTTGATTTGATCTTCCTCCATAGTCAGATTAAGCCGATTTCAGTTTCAGATATTATTTTTCAATATGTTAGATTTAAAATTCTGATTTTTCAAAATTTTCTGAAATTTTCTGAATTATTTTAGAAAATCTCCGTAGTCGGTGCCCGACCGATACTGATAATCGGCTCTACGATTTTTATTTCACCAAACGGAGTTAAATTTGAGAATCTGCTTTCATTTTGTGTCTTAAAATAATATTAGCTACGTTAGGATATTTTTGAGAATTTTTTCTGAATTATTCTAAAATTCAGCCAAACTGGTGTCGCCCAGTACGGGCGAAATCTTTCAAGATTTTTAATTTGCAAATCAGACTGAATTTCTTAAAACCGTTTTCATATTAAGTCTCCAAATAATATTCTCTATTTTACAAAATTTTTGGGATTCGTTCGGAACTAGTTCAGTTTTGACCCAATTAAAATATTCATTAAATATTATTAATTTATCATTTTTCTTTTCTTTTCTTCTTCTCCCCCAATCGTTTCTTTTTCCTTCTCCCTTACTCCACCGCCTTACACCACCGCCATTCCTCTCTCTTACCCTTTAAATCTCTCTCCAAAGCCACTCTCTGTCTCTCAAACTCTCTCTCTTGCACAATTTTTTTCTTCTCTCTTTTCCACTGACAACTCTCACCCATACCTTCTCTCTCCATGGCCGATCTTCACCCACCGCCGGCGCCAACTTCGGCGACCCTTGGCGGTTAACTCACGCCGACGAACTGTGCCACCACCACGCCACCCCCCTTCCTCTCTCCTTCTTCTTCTTTTCTTCTTCTCCTTTTTTCTTTTTCTTCTCTCCTTCTTTTCCCTCTTCTTCTCTTTCATCTTCTCCGCTTCTTCTTCTTCTAATTCTTCTCCTCTCTCTCTCTCTCTCACTCTCTCTCAGACCATCGCCGGCGGCTAGACCCGCCGCCGGCGGGTCTCCATCACCGCCGACCAGCTGAGATGGCCGGCCACCGCACCACAGCAGCGACAGCGAGCACTGCCGCTGCTGCTGCTGTATGTTAGGTTCGGGTATGAACCCGAACCCATTAACCCTACTGGGTTAGTTTGAAACCCAAAATCCGTTATACCCTATACACCCATTAACCCACTAAACCCAAACCCAAACCCATAAACCCAACCACTTAAGTTTAGGGTCGGGTTATTGGATCTAAACCCGACCCAATAAGCAACCAAACCCGCATCCAATAAATAAAGGTAATATTATAGAAAACTCCTTGTTAATTTATAACATTTACATTTTTATATATGTATTACATATTTAACCCCCTTTATATGGTTTCTACCGTTCGAGCAATATTTGGAACATTCGGAGTCCGATTTGGACGATCCTGGAACCGTTGCGATCGTGGAAAGAGAGCTACCTTCCCATGGCTAATTTGTGAGTGTTTTTCTTTTATAAATTATATTTTATCATGTTTAGTGAAATTGATTGATTGCCTAATTAATAACTCTTGCTTATCAGTAAATCATTATAATTATTGTTTATTAAAATTTAATTGTTGGGAAATCCCTGTAATTAAAACATAATAATAGATAGCATACTTATACATTACTTTCATTACCTGATTTATTATACCATGTATAGATTTATATGGATGATTGTTTAGTTATCGAGATTCCGAAGTTAATAATGTTCACAAGTAAAATTAGCCAATAAATTGATAATTAAAATAGATCATTATGTCTAATACTTTGGTGGTACCTATCGTATTCATAAGATAGTAATCGTTAGTATAATTAGAAGTATTTGACACTCAAGTAGATGATATAGTTACCATTCCTGTATTACACCGGACACGGTTATTTACATACAGTGAATTACATATTCATCCGTTACATAGAGACTTTGTTAGACTAAACATTAGTGTGCATACACTCGGAACACCGTGACTTGGGTATCCTGTCACACGGGACTTGGATACACTGTTTTCTCACGTACATATATCACCGTTACACAGATACTATTACACATAACACTAATATTTCTTATTCATGTCTCACCGATACATAGATACACCAATTCACTGGACCGAACATAGATACACCAATTCACTAGATACTGTCATTTCATATATTGATATCATCGTTACATGGATGCTCGATATACAGTTATATCACGTTCACACATCACTGTTACATATTCACCACACCAGTATACATACATGTATTGTTTCTATATTCTTATCATATGAATCACCGTTCGTATTACATGTATTATTGTTCCATGTTATCCATGTATTCTTGTTATATGATTGTTTTCCGTTACTGATATTGATATTCCCGTTACAGGATACATGAGCTGTTAATATGCGATGTGTGGAATCCCACATCTATTGTTTCCCATTTCCCGTTATCATGTTTTACGCTATCAACAGAGCTCGGGTCCTGTTATCATGTTACATGTACCATGCATTGTACTTGTTCTTACTACGTTGTGTACTGTAAAGATAATAAATATAACTTGGGGATGGGGGAGACTTGACGGTTGATTAGATCATATCAGGTGGATGTACTGGATCCATATTTATCCCATTGCAGGGGATGGTAGTGTTGCCTACCAATTGTATATAGCTCCATGAGCTCCCGTTTCCCGTTTCGTGCTCCCCTCTTAGGGAGGGCCCTGGTCTCAGCAGCCAGTGGTCCGTTTAAGGCCGTGATCCCGGGTATGCACGGGATACACCTACCCGATAAGAGCTCCTTGACCATTGGGTTTTCAATTAACATAATAAAACGGCATAACCAATAGTGATGTCGGGAACACTTGTTATTTGGTCACTCTCTCATTTGGATAATGGTACCCGTATGCCATGTCCGGATGAGTTCGACTGGAGTGTGGGCTCCAGTATGAACTGCCAGTGGTATGGGACACTAGAAGAGATTGATTAAAATACCAGGTGGTACTGATTGTTATTATTGTATAAATCACCTAACATGCTCGACACATGTATATTATTCTCCCTTTATATTTGTTAATATTCCTGATATGTTATCCACAATCATGTCACCTGTATATCTTGTTACACTTCTTGATATTTGTTACACTCCATGTGGTAACACACTATTCATGTATATGTAAACTCTGCATTGCATATCTTCTGCTTTATGTATACGTTACAGACTTCATTACTGTATATGCATAACACAATAGTATGCTTATGTTGCATGTTGTACATCTGCATGTTTATTTCCATCACGTAATTACCATACAACAGAATTTATTATATAAAACTGAATACTACTGTTGACATGACCCAATGATTACATGCTAGGTAATGATGGTATTAAAATATGACATTTTAATATTTCTACTGCTTATTAAATGCCTACCATATGGTATCACTGATACAGAAACATGTATTAGATATTATTATCGTGCTCGTATTACTATAGTACATATTACTGCCTCCTTTATTTTATCACTCACTAGGATGCTTTCTGACAACCCTGAGTTTGCGTACCCAGGTTGGAGATCCGAGATATCATACTGTCAAATATGCCATTGGATTCACGTAGGAGACTCGACATTGATATATTTAGCCTTTATTTCCTTATTTATCCATATTTCTATATTTCTCATGATCACTAACACCTTTTGTAGGTATTCTTCTACTTATTTCATACTGGAATTATTGTAACTATTGTATTCATTCCCTGTACTAAGGCTTAACGTACGTACGTGAGGTTATCTCCGCCTTGCGTATGTACGTCGCCATAACGTCTGTACCTGCGGGATCGGGGCGTTGCAGGTTCATGTCATCATATCTGAGAGTATCCCTCCTTCACTATTTATGCCATTGCCTATACCTGCTGATACAAATTTTTTACCAGTTGCCACTAGTAGAAACTACAGATCCCCTGCATCAAAGCCAGTTCGGGATTTCAAATACATCTGAATTCATCGCCCAAAGGTTCCTGCCTCCGAACCAGTTCCGGCTAACCCCTCTCCGGAGACGGTCCTCCTTTTCTACCATCAGCTTCTCCCTCTGATCTTGATATTCTTATTACCCTTCAAAAGGTATACGGTCTTCCACTGATCACCCTATTTCGAATTTTGTTTCTTATGATTACCTAAATCTCACTTTTTGACGGTTTGCTCTCTTTTTATCTTCTGAATCTATACCCAGGTTTACACAAAGACTTTATTGGTACCTGCCTGAAAACAGGCTATGAATGAGAAAATAGAAGCTTTTCCTTCTAGAGGAACTAGGGAGTTGATTTCGGCACCAACAGATACGGTGGTTGTTGGTTGTCGCTGAATCTTTACTCCAAAGTACCACCCAGATGGATATGCGGATAGATTTAAGGCCAGACTCGTGGCCAAAGGTATACTCAGACATATGGCATTAACTATTTTGATTCATTCTCGCCAGTTGCCATGATGAACTCTATCAAGATTCTGTTCTTTATTGCTGTTAACTTGTCATAGCCATTGTTCCAGCTGGATGTTAAGAACGCCTTCTTATATGGAGATTTTCAGGAGGAAGTATATATAGAGCAACCTCCAGGTTATGTTGCTCATGGGAGACTAAAGTCTGTCATCTAAAGAAAGCTATATATGAACTCAAGCAGAGTCTAAGGGCGTGGTTTGAGAAGTTCAGTCTTATCATTTCAGGTACTGGCTTTCACCGATATCATTCAGATCACTTTGTCTTCGTTCGATGCACAAGGTCTGGCATTGTAGTTCTGGTTGTTTATGTTGATGATATTTTGCTAATAGGGAATGATTCAGCTGGGATAATAGAGACTAAGATGTATCTCGAGCGTCATTTTGTGACTAAGGACATGAGATGTCCAAAATACTTTCATGGAATTGAAGTTGCACATTAAAAACGCGGTGTACTTCTTTCTCGGTGAAAGTATGCTCTGGACCTTCTGGAGGAAACAGAATTTTTGAGATGCAAGCCTGCTAATACACCAATAAAAACCAATGTGGATTTATGTTTTAATGACAGTCATACGCTTGATGATACAGGAAGATATAAGAGATTGATTGGGAAACTGATCTATCTTACGGTGACTAAGCCAGATATAACTTTTGTTGTAGGAGTTCTGAGTATATTCATGCATCAGCCCAGAGAGACCCATGGTTAGCTGCGATGAGGGTTCTAACTTACATCAAGAGTTGTTCAGGAAAAGGGTTGGTGTATAGGAAACATAGACATGTACGCATTTATGAATACTCTGATTCAGGGTATGCTGGTGATCGAGGGGATAGGAAATCTACTAGTGGCTATTGCACCTTTGTTGGAAGGAATTCGATGACTTGGAGGAGTAAGAAATAAGATGTGTCTCGCTCAAGTGTTGAAGCTGAGTATAGAGCTATGACTTATACATGTGAGATGATGTGGTTAAAAAAATTTACTGATGGAGCTTGGTTTCAGACATCCTGGACTCATGCCTATGCATTGTGATAATCAGTCTATCATCTATATTGCCCAGAACCCAGTGTTTCATGAAAGGATCAAACACATTGAGGTCGACTTTCACTTTATCAGAGATGCTTGACTAAAAAGATGGTTATGTTCTCGTTCACACTATTTTCAAAAGCAGTTAGCTGATTTACTTATCAAAGCCGTCTCACCTCAGGTCTTTTCTAATCTTTGTAACAAGTTGGGCATATTGGATGTCTATGCTCCAGCTCGAGGGGAGTGTTAAGTTATTAGTATTAGGGTTATTGGGTGATTACCCATATTTACCCGTATACCCTCCTTGTCTTCTATATATATATTGTAACTCTCTTTTATATAATTATACAATCTACTTTTTGTTTTTCTATTTCTCTACAGCAGGGTTGGTCCTTGGCTGAACGAGCTTAAATTGCATATAACAATAAGTTAGGTGTTCTTGTGCGCCAATTATCCTACTAGTCTTTTATGGAAACTCCCTTTCTTATGATAGTTTCCTCGGCCAGAATTTGGCACCAACTTAGGGTTCACATTATCTCCACAACAGAAGTTAAAAGTTTGCCCAATTTTTGGTGGACTTCTGAATATAGTGTTGTATAGCTCTATAGCTGACCCATTTTGATGGTAAAGGCTGCCATGCTGATGATCATGACAATGATTCATTCCACCCTTTTCTTTCTAGGAAACAACAACAGCATAAATGTGAAGGAACTTTGGTTGGTAAAATGAGAGGTTGCTCCTACCAAGACTTGCAGCAGCATGAATGTCTCTCTTCATCTATATGACAGGATCAAAATCATGGAATTTTGATCTACATTGAATTAATTAAAACTCTAGATGAAAAACAAACCACCTTTGTAATGTCATGACCTGTTAATAATAGTTTATCATGTTTTTAATCAAATAATTCAATAAGTAATTTTATTGGGAAAAGAACTTGATTTTCAAATAAAAAAATGGTGAAGTCTTTTGCATAAGTTAGAAGACACTTGACATGCATTGGCTAAGAGAAAATTCAAAATTCTCATGGTGTCCAAGAATGTGGTGATTTGGGGTCGCAATGACATGGAGACAAGTGTCCCATGGTTTTGGCGGGTGGAAAAACTATATGGTGCTCTCATCTCCATCTCTTTCTTTCTTGTAGCTAAAATAGAGAGAGAGGGAGGGAGAGAGAAGGGAGAGAACCGAGAAAGAGGAAGCTCGAAGGTTGATACAACTAAGGGAGAGCTCAAGGTAACTTTTCTTTAACTCAGTTTCTTTTAGATCTAATGTTAAGTTACATAGTTGTTTTAATTTAAAAGATTACAAATCTTATCCTTCAAGAATCTAAGATCGAAATTTGGAGTTTGGATCTGAAAAAAAAATATTCCAACAAAGAGGCTTGCCAGAGGTGTCCGCTGGTTGCTAGAGGCGGGCGACGCACTCCTGCATCCAGGGATGGCCGTGGTTGGCTGCTGAAAGCCGCCCCAATCCCACATTTAAATGGGTTCAGGTGTCCTATGTTGAGGAAGAAAGAAGAAGTTGGACATTACTTTTGGCCCTATGGGTCTGCGGACCTTTATTTCTATGTCAAAATTCTCTAAGAAATTACTATTCACCCCCAAAACCCATCTTATTCTTAATAACTTTACTTAATAACCTCTTAAGAAGTGTGAGTTTGAAAATCCAATCCCTAGAACATGCAAGAACAGATTTTTTTAAAAAAAATAATTATAGTAAAATTGTTGGACTTTCTGTAGCTTGCATAGACTCTTTCTTGGCTCCAAATTCATTATAAAATTTCATAAAAATTCTGTAAATATCTTTGAAAAAAAAAGTATACACTATCTAAAACATATTTTGAGGATTTCTATAAGAGTTTCCAGACTAAATGGCTAAATTATAATTGTAAGTAGGCTATGAGATTTCAAAGAATGACGGGAATTTACAATTTGTTATTAGGAGCTCTCAATAGGAGTTGAAGGCTATTTTAGGACCACATCTTTCGCTTCTGATCAAGACTTTTTGGTAAGTGATACATGCTACGAAGTTTATGAATTTTATGTATACAAATTAACATGTTATACTTGAAGTGTGTTTTGGACAAAAAAGATATCCATGCATATACGTAACCATTCTTTTATTTGCTCAATTTGTATAGAGTAAATGTTATCATGTATCTTGAGAGGTGCTTTTACTCCTTATGTGAGTTTATGAGTAAACTACATGCAAGATGAGAAGTGGATATCTTATAAAAATTTTATAGTACATGGTACTTTGGCCCTTTTGGGTTGTGTTTCTCATGTAGAGATAGGGTAAGATGCACAGTGATGGGTAGACCGCGGAATTATTGGTTACTAGTGCATTATTATGCCTGTCTATTATGTGATGCGCATAAACTATTTGGAAACTTTATGATTATGACTGAGCCCATTATTGTATGCATCTTATTCGGATATTCTCAAAATTAAATAAGCCATGTTGGATCTCAATTAGTCCCCTTAATGAGGGTGCTTCATATGTGCAGACATTGATTCACACATCACAGCCACGGGCAGAATAGTGGTGAGACCCGAGTCAATTGGATATGAAGTGTTGAAAGCATTGAGACATGGCCTGTCTAATTTCAGCGAGTGATCATTATCTGAAAGTGATGTCTTATTTCATATGTGCACTAATTGATTTATAAGGATCCCTTGTCCTTGTCATGCCACTACTACGTGTTTTATTGCATGGCTTTGAAAGTTAAAGTTTATAACATGATTCATTTGCTTGTTGAGCATTAAGCTCAGCCCAATATTTTTGGACGTTGTGAGGTTAGGTGCTAGCTAGTTCGCTCTGAGGATTTCATGAGTTGAGGAGCTAGTGGACAATTCCCTGGAGACAACACGTGGCAGATAGCTTTCTAGTGTTAGGTGTTATACATTGTCATCTTTTGGGACTTGAAATCAGACTTGAATTATTCGATAAGTGTTGACCGTTGGGATTGATGTAAATATACTTTGGAGCTAGCCATGGAACCTATAATGTATCCTTATTTAAACTTGAAGATCTTTGGTCATCTAAGTTATTTCTGTTATAATGTTGTCAACTTGAACAAGAATTATTTAGACTTTGCAATTCTCTTGTCGTTGGAGAGTTGTGGCCGACTGTCATCAAGCCCTATTGCCTAAGATTGGGCTAATGGCATGACAATCCTAATCCCCATGTCTAATTTGAATTTTCTTACTAGCCTCGCACTTAAACTTATTATGGGTCTTCATGTACTATTTTGTCCTCATCCCCCTTGCACTAAATATACTAGCCTTTACCCAAGAAAATGTTCCATAGATGGTGATGGCCTCCACACCTTAGCGTAAATGATTTTGATGTGGCAAAATAAAGGTTTCCTCTTTCTTTTTTCTTTTAATTCTTCTATTTCACCACCATGAACTGAATGCCAATTTGCACATGGGGAATTATTACAACCTTCTCTCGTCTCTAGGCTTCTTGAATAAACAACCCTACTCCAGCCTTAGGCAGATTGATTCAACCCTACTCCAGCTTAGGCAGATTGATTCCATTTTAATGTGTTGCAACAGAAAAAAAAACATAAACAATAATGTTAAAAAGAACAATTAAAAAGAAAATAAAATGGGTTTGACTACATTTTTACTGTTTTATCTATCAGTTATCTTCCAGCAGAGAATTATAGTAACAGTTTGCATTTGAACCAGGGAGCAAGCGAGACTCATACACCAGGACAATTACCAAATTCCGGTACGAAGAAAAAACAGTAATAAAATACATAGAAACCCATGAGTTGACCAAACCTATCAAACAAATAATTCACTCCATAGGAAGTTAACTTCTACGTCTCTAGCACTGGAACAGCATTCCAGGAACATCTTTTTTCTTAGATTTTAAACAAAATCATGCAAAAAACGATCATTTGTGGCACTTGCTACTATTTAAAATGTAAAATAGCGACAGCAAGTAGCGTGCCCTTATTAGTTTGAATTGGACGCCTAAGATTTTGTCTAGATCCCATGAATTACACTGAAATAACTCTACTCTTTTATGTTATGGAAGAAGAGCTGACACATCATATCCATTCATTTAAATTTTTTATTTTCTAATGTAAGAACTAAAAAAACAGGTTTCAGTACTTATTAGCACTGTCTTCTAGTCACTAATGTGATATTTCAGTAAATGATGATAAAGAACTTGATCAACAATACAACCTTACACATAAAAAAATTCATCATAAAAGGATAACATCCAGGAGGAAGAAAAATAAAACTAAGAACTTTTATCCTTACTTAAGTCTCAAACACATGTTTAATATCTCATAAATATGTGATTAAAATTGGTTCTTCGTCTTATTTTGTTCCTAGGAGATGAATGTGATTCCCTTAGCAAGTTATATTATTTTCCCACGTCGTCTTGGACTTTTTCCGGGTCTAAAGAAATTTGTGCTTGTTCCTTGGCTATATCAGATTTTCACTGCCACAAGTGTAGGTCTAACATGCCAACTGGCCATCAAGGTCAAAGGTTCTATGGTGTGGCCCTCTCCTACTGATAATTACCTCGACAAGAATTTGGCAACAGTGCATAGAGAGTCAATATCAAGTTTACAGTCATAAAAACTTAGTCAATTTTTTAAGGATCTTTCTCGACCTTCAATGATGCTCCAGAGCCGACACCACTTTGGTGGAAAATATTTCACATATGATGGTGGAGGTGGTAATGCACATTTCATCTGATTCCAATACAATCAAATCCTAATGAAATCACCTACTGAAAATCATATCTAGCTGAAGATGTTAAAAAATATAGAGGCAATAAATGGAAGATGACCCAGAAAGAATACTGTTTTATTAAACTTGTACATGATGGGTCAAGGAATTTCTAGAAAAGAAAGTTCAGCTACATGATCCCTCTACTATAGTGCTACATTGCTACAACACTCAGAGAACCTATTCTCTCTAGCCAACCTTTTGGTAGGGGATGTTAATTTGTACAAGACACAGTACAGAATACATAGTCGTGGCTCAATGAAATCACATTCTAACTCCAATTCATATTACAACCATTCAGTTAGTATTATAGTAAAGAAACCCCAGTATCTTAAAATATAAACAAGTATAATGAAATTCCTTTTAGATACTTCTCATTCCTATGATGCTCTAAGACATGGACTATTTACTCACTTTCAGAACTTTTGTTTATGAAATTATAATTTATACAATATGAACTATGTACCTTCAAGTTGTTTCTCTATAAATGCTTTCCCAATTTCCACGAACAAGGGGTCAGTTGCATCTAAGAGATATGTACAGCACCACCTTGGATTACTGTTGACTGTAAACCTTCAACAAAAAGAAAAAATATGTCAATGTAACACTCGAGAAATCAATCTGGAAGTACATACGTAGGGGGAAAAATAAGTATCCTTGCACAAATATATACTCAAGAGTAATATATAGACAAATATAGGCATGTAATCTGATAAAATGGCTACAGGAATCCCAGCACATCTGTGTCTGTGAATTATGCAAGCAGAACATTTCAGTAAGAATATTATGCAAGCAAATGACAGAAACTAAAGGTAACACTAGAATCAGGAAGAAATTTCAAATTTTGAATGGTAATGGGAAGTATAAATTGCAATAACCTCCATGTACAGGGGTTTTAGCAGCAAGATTCCAAACGGCCTAAGAAAAATAATTCCCAACTTAAACTTCAGGACTTGCGGGCACACAGCATTAGCAAGCTATTTTAACTATATCTCCATGATAGCCATCCTCTCAATATGACTAAGCAATTAAGAATCAATCGCATTTAATACTTGTTTGTGGCTTTATATGGAGATTTCGGCCATTGAACTGGACTGCCACAGTTAGGATTTGATTAGACACCCAAAACTCTTATAATTTGAAATGGTATATGTCCACAATGTTGGAATGTTCCCCAAAGGTTTGCAAGATTTGGCAAGGGCTTTCTAGCTTGGGTTTTAGGTATAGATTTGAAATTCAAGGGAAGGAAATGGATTATTTGGTTCTAACAGCTAAGGGAATATTAGAGAGTTAGGTTTTGATTTCCTTAATGTAAGCTGTTAGAATGATGTGTTTGATTAAGATGGGAATTTCCTTTCTAATGTCATACGCCTACAAAGTAGTTCACGAGATTAAGTGGTGAACATTTCCTTCAGGAGGTCTAGCTGCAAAAAACCAATATAATATAAGGGAGTTATGTGCAGTTCACAAATCACAACAATAACAACGGCCCAAATATATTTGATTTTTGGTGCATACAATGCACATGCAGTAAAATCTCAAATTATACATATTATAAGAACTGGACAAATATAAAATTTCATTTTAACTGAGACATATATGTAAAAAGATACATTAATTAAGGTATATATCAAAAATAAATATCATTACATAACAGGATACATGTAAAATGGCCCATCCATCTTCGCAAAGCGCTACATAAAATTGCTTTTTAAAATGTCATAACTAGATTAACAAAGTACAGTATTACACAGTACATGGAATGTCATGTAAAAAACAATGAAAGGGGACAGACAGAATGTAAATGTCTCTCCAGTGGAAAACAAAAGCAAATGATATGGTATCAATTTTTTGCATGCAAAGGTTTATTTTAGAAGGACATGAGAGAAATAGTCCATTTTTTCTTTGCGTTTCCTAAGATTAGGTACCAAATGAACTACACTAAAGATGAATTAAGAAACAAATGGACAAGTATGGATGCTAACAAATGGAAGACTTGGGTTATGCATATGGAGAGAAAAAAGGAATTAATAACCCCAGATAAGGATGGTTGGCACTGTAATAGTAGTATCATGGTTTCAAATATCATCCGATTCTGACATATAACAGCGATATCATTTCGGGTTTTGAAGTACTCAATACAATATTAACCCTATAATATTGGCCTATATCGGGGCCAATATTGTTGATATTGACAACATTGATAATAAAAATCATTCGCTCATACTGAGATTTTTAAACCATTAGTAGTAGAATACAAAAAACTCCGCCAGTACACCCTTCACTGTCTGTCCCAAGTCAAGATAAAGGAGGAGAGTTATGGAAGACCTGTGACAGTCAACGTGAAATATTATCACATACTATGAACATGAACCAAGAACTAAATTTCATTGGGGCGTTCTCTACTGAGCGACACGCTACATCGGAGCCCGGGTGTAGTGAAAAATGGGCAAGGGTTGCTAGGTCGTCATTCAGAAGCGACGCGCCACATCAGCGCTCGGATGTGGTGTCAAATGAGTAAGGGTTCCCACACTTTTATGAGTGAGTGAAGGTAAAGAAGTTAGCTCATGAATATAGAATTAAGTTAGCATCGTGGAACATAGGTTCTCTTACAGATAGATTAGCAGAGTTAGTTGATGCTATGCTTAGAAAGAATGTTAGTATTTTGTGCGGACAGGAGATTAAATGGGTAGGTGAAAAAGCTAGAATTATATTCTTGGGGTTATAAACTTTAGTATACTGATAGAGATAGAAATCGTAATAGGATGGGTGTGATCATAGATAAACAATTGCTTGACGATGTAGTGGACGTTAGGAGGAAAGGTGATAGGATTTTACCAGTTAAACTTATTTTAGGTAGGGAGAATTTTAATGTTATTAGTTTCTATGCACCGCAAGTAGCACTTGATGAGTCTAGTAAGCGTCAATTTTGAGAGGATTTAAATGAGATGGTTAAGGAATACACATTAGAGAAAAGTTTTTCATAGGCGGTGACCTCAATGGGCATGTATGAACTAGTCATTATGGGTTTGATAGTGTACATGGAGAATTTGATTTTGGGGAGAGAAATGAACCAGGTAACTCGATTCTAAATTTTGCTTCATCCTATGATTTGATCTTAGCGAATACTTAGTTTAGGAAGAGAGTCACACTTGATCACTTTTAGAAGCGGATCAAGTGCGAGCCAAATAGATTTCTTTTTATCTAATAGAGTAGATAGAGGTAGTTGCATTGATTATAAGGCAGTACCGGGTGAGAGTGTAGTAACCCAACATAAACTCTTAGTTTTAGATATTCGGATTAGAAGGAGATTGAAAGATTAAACGTAAGTTAGATCCCAAGATTAAGTGGTGGCGGCTAAAAGAAGATAACCAAAGAGTCTTTGTAGATCGAGTGGTACATGAAGCAGTTTGGATAGCCCAAGATGATCTCAATACAACATGGAACAAAATTGCTAGCTGCATTAAAAGAGTAGCTAAAGATATACTTAGTGAGTCATGGGATGGTGCTCCACCATGTAAGAACACATTATGGTGGAATGAAGAGGTAAAAGTTGCCATTAAGATCAAACGAGACTCTTACAGAGATTTGAAGAAAAATTGTGATGGAATGAGTTTTGAGAGGTATAAGCTAGCCAAGAAGGAGGCTAAGAAAGCTGTTCAGCATGCAAGAGCTAAAGTGTATGAAAAGTTGGACATCAAAGAGGTTGAAAAGGATTATATATAGAATTGTTCGAATAAGAGAGAGAGACTAGAGACTTATTTACTGTGAGGTGTGTCAAAGATGAGTATCAGAAGGTTTTAGTTCGGGATGAAGAAATCAAAAAAAGATGGAGAGAGTATTTTAACAGATTGTTCAATGGTAGTTCTACTCAAGATTTGGTGACATTACCATTCAGTGTCAGGATATGAACCGTAATTATATGCGTAGAATTAGCAAATCTAAAAATAAAGAGGCCTTGAAGAGGATGAAGTCAAGAAAAGCTATTGGCCCGAATGGAATTCCTATTGAGGTATGGAGAAGCTTAGGAGTGATGAACGTGAGATGGCTAACAGATCTCTTTAACAAGATCTGGCTAAATAAAAAGATGTCAAATGAGTGGAGGAAGAGTACATTAGTATCTCTATATAAGAACAAGGATGATATCTAGAGTTGTTCAAACTACCATAGAATAAAACTCATGTGTCACACCATGAAGCTTTGGGAAAGGGTAATTGAACACAGGTTAAGGCAAAATGTTAAAATATCAGAGAACCAGTTTGGGTTCATGCCAGGACGATAGACGATAGAGGTTATTCATTTGTTTCGTCAACTTATAGAGTGATTTCGAGAGAGGAGGAAAAATTTACATAAGGTCTTTACTGATTTAGAAAAAGCTTATAATAAGGTGTCAATAGAGGTATTATGTTGAATATTGATGAAAAAGAAAGTTCCCATCAAATAAATGTCAGAACTTGTGGAGGTATAACAAATGATTTTTCTATCACAATTTGATTGCATCAAGGATCTGCATTGAGTCCATTCTTATTTGCCATAGTGATGAATGAGCTTACTAGAGCTATTTAGGATGAAATACCGTGGTGTATGCTATTTGATGATGATATTGTTCTAGTCGATGAGACGAGAGCTGGGGTAAATGCCAAATTGGAGCTATAAAGACAAACTCTAGAATCTCGAGGTTTTAAATTAAGTAGGGTTAAAACAGAGTATATGGAGTACAAATTTAGTAAACAGGAAATCTAAAATTATAATATTGTGACACTAAACGGACAAGGAATACCAATGAGTAGTCATTTAAAGTACTTGGGTTTTATTATCCAAAATGATGGGAAGATCAATAGTGATGTCAACCATAAGATCCAAGTCGGCTGGTTAAAATGGAGTGCAATGAAAATTTTATGTGACTATAACATTCCGTTATCGCTAAAAGAAAAATTTTATCGGACTGTTATTAGGCCAACTTTGTTATATGGCACAAAATATTGGGCTATAAAGAGATATCATGCCCAGAAGATGAGTGTAGCGGAGATATGAATGCTTCGTTAGATGTGTGATAACACGAGGAGAGATAAGGTGAGAAATGAAGATATTCGTGCTATGATAGGTATAGCCCCCTGTAAAAGAGAAGATGAGAGAAAATCGCCTCTGATGGTTTGGTCATCTTCGACGTAGACCTACAGATGCGCCAGTCCAGCGAGTAGAGCGTATCAAATTAAGGCAAGTTAAAAGAGCACAGGAGAGACCGAAGAAAATATGGATGGAGATGATACGACAAGATATAAAGGTTAAAGGTCTTAATGAAGGCATATTGCTCAATAGGAATGAGTTGAGAAAGTTGATCCATGTGCCCGATCCGGTGAAATTCTCTTTTGGTTCATGTAGCCTACCCCAAATACTTGGGACAAATGGCTTAGTTGTTGTTGTTGTAGTGGTAGAATACAAAATGATAGCACATGCATGCGTTTGTAGTTACATATAAATGTGGGAATTGAAAGTCATAAGATGGATGAACAAAATATTATGCAACTTTTATTGTAATTTACAAATTAACTAAAACTCTCAGTAAAAACTAAAAATTATATAGATTCTTCAGACTACTACAAGATTCAGGTGTACATAACCCAGATATCAGTGTTCCATCTTTTTTATACAATTCGTCAATATCATGAAGCTTGACTTAAAGGTCCAAGAAAACCCAATATACAAACAAGCAAATTCAGAACAATCAATTAATAGTTAGCATTAATATCATTCAAGTATAAAGATAAATCCCTCAACCATCTCTGTAACTTTAGAGTTTCGGTGCATTGACAGGAAGTTGAGTTGGAAACAGTGCACAAAAAGGTTAAAATATAGAAAGACACATAAATAAGGTGGATTAAAGAGGAAATAACAGTGCACAAAAGGCCAGGTTTTAGCCCATAAAGAAAACGTGCAATCTGCTAGGGAGGAGTACCTTCAAGTTGTTTCGTGGACTTTTTTTTTTGGATTTGAACATGTTTACTCAACCTAATTCCCTGTGTATGTGTGTATAGAGAGAGAAATTAAGGCTAAAACTTGAGCCCTAATCCCTCTCTAATACCAGCAAGAGAGAGAAAGACCTTCTCGACAATGGCAAGCACCTTCTCCCGTGTCTAGTAAGCTTTCCCAACGACGATGAGTAGCCAACAACACTTCTGGAGTAGTGGCGGCCTTCCCTGAGGTGCAGTGAGATCCCCAAGGTATGCGAAGCCTCCTTGAGCAGCGGGGTGTGTTCACAATTCGTGGCAAGGCTAATTTTAGGTTGTTTTTTTTTTACATTTTTCTTTCTCTTCTCTTAAGAACTGGACTGTTATTAACCCTAGTCTATTATTTTTTAATTTCAAAATTGAGAATTGAAGTTCACTGCAGTGCAACACAGGAACTAAAACTCACTCTCGATCGGTTGACTTCAGGGGTGGCAAATGCGACCTGACCCGCTAAACCGACCCAGAATTACCTGATTTGGGTTTAGTATCAACGGGTGGGTTGTAATCAGGTAGACCTGCCTGACGGGATAGTTAAACGAGTCACGTCAGGATTTTACCTTAACCCAATTACGACCCGTTTAGACCCATTTAAAATAAACATATATGCTTTTATTTTTTTGGGAAACTCTTTCCTTTCACAGCATCCCACGATTCCCACCTGTAGCTCTTTCCTCTTCGAGACTTTCGACGACTCCAGCAACAAAACCCTAGATATATCGAATCACCGCCGCAAGCCGAAGTCGCCGCCTCTGTCCACCGGCCCAAGTCGCCGCCTCCGTTGCCGGCCCAAGTCGCCGCCTCGCGGCTTCCTTCATCTCCCTCCTCCCTCTCTTGTTCCTTTCCTCCATCACCAGCCTAAGTCGTTCGCACTTCGCAAGTTTGAATCCCCAAATTGAGAGAGAAGGGAGAGCTCTCCCACTCCGACGATGCAGTCAGAAGCTTCTCCCTCTTCCCTTCACATTTTCCCTCAATTTCTAATAGAACCCACGAATTGTTTCTAGCTTGGATTAATTCTTTATTATTTGGTTTCCTAGTTTCTGATGTCTCATCTACATCTATCTATATGGATTATTTTGTTTGTCATGCTTATTTGATTGGTGGGTTACGTAATAATTCTCCCTAAACTTGTTAGTATATTTGCTCCAGTGTGAGTGAGGAGATAGTTTTCTCTAAACTTGTCAGCATATTTACTTGAGTGTGAGTGGGGAGATAGTTTTCTTTGAAATATTGTTGGATCTGATGCTCTTCTTAAATCTTAATCAATCAAATGTTCCAATAATTAAAGCCTGAGTTTGAAATATTGTTGGATCTAATGCTCTTCTTAAATCTTAATCAATCAAATGTTCCAATAATTAAAGCCTGAGTTTACTTAAAGTGTGAGTTTTTTTACCCATATCGTGTGATTCTAGACTCTAGAGTGTCTTCCTTTCCTCCTGAAATGATATTCACTAAAACTAGTTTCTTGATGCGGCACACAAAATTTTTGGAAACACTTGAATCGAATCAAGTGTTCCAACTCCACAGTTTTCTAGCCAATGCTAGAAGCATGAAGTACTGTTTAACAAGATTCTATATATTTTTTTCTTTAACGTGCTATGTTAGGTTTGGAAGTAAATTTGTTGCATTTGTTGTACAGAATTTGAGGTGATGTTTGAATGTTTCATGAGTATTGTAATGTATTCTCATATCTATGCATTATAATTTTTACACATAATTATGGGTCCAATGCTAATCATTCCATCGATGATGTAATTGGTATTGAGTTGGATGATTCTCCCGATGAGAGTGATAGTGAAAAACCCGATGCCATTTGTAATAAGAAAGGGTTTAATGTGAAAAGAAAAAGAAGAGAAACTTCGTTGGTGTGAAACTGTTTTACAAAAGATAATGAAGTCGTGGGACAAAAAAGAACTTGCAAGTGCAACAAATGTGGAGCACAATATATTTGTGACACTAGTCATGGTACTAAAAAATTGTTAGAGCATTTACAAACTTGTAAGAAGCAAAGAGATCTAAGTCAAACGATGTTTTCTCAATCGAGTGGGTCTTTAACTATCCATGCATCAAAATTTGATCGGACAAGTAGGGAGTTAGTCGTTAAAGAAATCATCCAACATGATATGCCACTCAATTTTGTTGAATATGAAGGAATTAGAGCTATGCTCTTATACCTTCACAAAGAGGTGAAAGACATTTCAAGAAATATTGCCAAATCCGATATCTTAAGTTTATAAAAAGAAAGAGAAATGTATACTTAAGAGACTCTTAGAATTAATTCCGGTAGAGTTAATTCGACCTCTGATTGTGGACCTCCATTGCTACCGATGGTTACCTTCGTCTCAACGCAAAATTCATAGATGATAATTGGAATCTACAAAAGTGAATCGTTAATTTTTGCTTTATGCCTTCACCCCCACTCCAGTGTCTTAATTTAGGAAAGAATCTACAATTTTCTAGTTGATTAGAAAATACAACATAAACTATTTTCTTGCATATTGAATAATGCTTCGATGAATAATATGTTTGCTGATTTGTTGAAACACAACTTAAACTAAAGCAAGCACTTCTTGGAAATGGAGAACTCTTTCTTGTGAGATGTTATGCTCATATTCTCAATTGATTGTGCAAGATGGATTAAAGAAACTTGACGGTTGTGCTTCTAAAATCCGAGAAAGTATTAAGTACATCAAGGGTCCTCAAATTAGAAAGCAAAAGTTTCTTGTATTTGTGGCTCATGTTTCTTTGGATGCAAGAAGAGTTTGAGGCAAGATTTCCAGCAAGACGAAACTCTACTTTTTGTATGTTTGAGAGTTATTTATACTACCGTCGTGCTTTTCTTCACATAAAACTAAGTGATTCTAATTACGCTCGATTTTGTCTATTCGAAGTGAAATGAGATAAGATCGAAAAGATTAAAACATTATTGAGGGTATTTTATAATGTGACGTGTATTTTCTCCAGTACAAAATATCCCACGGCTAATCTCTATTTTCCAAAGGTTTTCCGTTTCAACATACCTTGAAGGCAGAGATGGAAGGTGATGATTTTCATGTGAAATCAATGGCTATTGAGATGAATACAAAGTTTAAAAAGCATTGGGGAGAATATAACTTTTTGCTTGTGTTTTAGACCCTCGATATAAGATACAATTTGTGAAATTTTGCTACAAGAGATTATATGGGAATGATTCTAGAGAATTTGAGAAGGTAAAAAAGCAAGCTTTTCTCTCTTTAATTAATATGCAAGCAAATCGGAGAATAATAGGCCAAGAACATCAGAGGGTTCAAGCAAGAAGGGGAGCTCCCGTGGGCATGATGACATTTATGATGACCATTGCATGTATATTTTGAAGGAAAATATTTTTTAAATGTTTAAAGTTTGTTTTTATCTTGTGAATTTTAGCATCTCAAATGCATAATTTAATAATTATTTTCTTATGTTTCAATACTATATGACTTTGATTCATTTGAGAGTCAAGAATTCTTCAGCTCACAAAAATCCTAATTGGAGCTTTATTTAGATGAGTCAAGATATGATCAGAATCCAATGTCGACATCCTTGCATTTTGGAAGTCTAATCAATTCTGGTATTCCGAGCTCTCTCATGACCAGAGATGTGCTGTCAATTCCCATTTTCTACCGTGACATCCGAGAGTGCTTTTAGTATTGGTGGACAAATCTTTGAACAATGTCAGAGCGCTTTCAAACCAGAAAATGTTGAAGCTTTGGTGTGTACACAAGATTGGTTGTATGAAATGAGAGGTAATGAATTATCTTTTCAAGTTTATGTATATTAAAGAATATTTTATATCTCTATTGTATAGTCTATTTGGTTAACTTGTGAGTTCATTATTCTCTTTTATGCTAGATAATGTGGAATTAGATTTGGATGAGCTCACCGAAGATATCATGAGTCCCAATGTTGGAGTATTCTTCAACTCAAGAATCTACTACTATTCTTACTTCAACATGAAGGTAATGACATTAATTTTGTTTTTACTAGTATTTTTTAGAATTTAATTTACTTATCCATATACTTAAATGTATATGTTTTTAAATATTAACGTGTTAGGTACTTTGAGCTTTTGCATAGAGATGAGACATCAAATGAGGAGAAAGTGGAAGATGGATGGTCTATTTTTTTGGATGGTTGGCTTTTGGTATTTGGCATGGAGCAACTAATGTGGTTTTTCTTTGTAGAACTCATTTTGTCTCTTTAATCTAGATTATGATATGGATTGTAAAACAATGGTAGTTGAACTTATAAAATTTAAATAGTTGTGAGTTGCTAAACTTTAAAAGTGTGATTGTATAGTGACTTTAGTTGATGTTGTGGTGGAGAAAAAGATATTTGCATCTGTGAGGTTGATGGCCTGTTGGAAGAGAGAGACATATCCTGATGTTTCTTTAACATTTTGTTTTATGTTTAGAAAAAGCTTTGAGCATGCATTTGTTTGCTACATTGTTTTTTGGGAGTCTAAGGTCTTGAATGTGTACAAGTTTGCTATTTTAGCTTGTTGTGGTATAAGTTTTCATTGGCTACAAGTTTTCAATGGCTAAGCTGCTTGCCAAAAAGAAGTGCAACAATTAGTTTCTTTCTTGTTCACTTGAAAGGAAAGATACAAAAACTCCAATCCTTGTTCTCTTTCTTGTTTGCAAATCAAGAATATTTACAAATTCTTGCAAGTTAGCTTTCCTTGCAAAAGTACCAGAGCTTGGCAGATTTGCCTTTGTCATTCAAATAGCACCTTTAACCTGTAACTCTAAGGTTGTAACTTATGTCACATGTTATGAAGTCTGCAAGTAGTAGAGAAATTTAAGCTTAATAACCAGCTGCCTAGCCATGTATTTGCTTTCTTAATTTTACAAGTATATACAAGATCAAGATTGAACAGATCAAATGGGTGTAAATGGGTTGACCCGACCCGCCCAACCCATTTAGTAAACGAGTCAAGCGGGCCGGGTCGACCCGTGTAGTTGAGGGTCGGGTTCGGGTTTCCATTTCTGACTCGTTTAATAATCAGGTCGGGTCTGCGTCAGGTACATAGGGGTCGACCCGTATATGACCCGACCCCACCCAATTGCCACCCCTAGATGAATTGAGAGAGTAAAGAGTGAAACATACTTACATTTGTCTTATTATTTGTGTTCTTCAATCTTCACTTTCAAATTTTTTTTTCTTTTGCAGAAAGGATGGCTTAATGCAAAGCCAAATTGTCAACAATAAAGGATTATTACAAACCAGAATTAGAATCAGTACAAAAGACGATAAGTAGCTAGTAAAAAGTGTTTGTAGTGCTGATGGGTCATGGATACAAAGTCCAAAGCCTCACCTTGATTGCTCTTCTAAAGGTTAAGAGAAAAAATTTGTTCCCTTAACACGAACGTTGAATGGGGGAAGATGATGTGAAATGTGTCCGGTGATGAGAAATCAGTGATAAAATTACTAATATACACTTCACCAACAAGCTACGATCGTCGGGTAGAAAGGATTAAACTGATAATGCTAGCATATGAGTTTAAACAAAAAACACGCGCAGATCAATTTCAATCATAAGCCAATTAAAGATATGATCTATGTTATGCAGGTTAAGTTCTCTGATCAATATTAAGACTACTGAGTTAAAGATAGCAGATGCACACAATCTTACCAATACAAGTACACAGCAGTCAAAGCAAATAAAATTCTAGAGATGGTATATCAAGACTCTTTAATAATTAATCGCGTCAAGAAAACTCACCTACTAAGCATCATGTGACCTCAGATGTTGATATCTGTTTGATGCGTAGAGTTATATTACACGATTCCAACGCTTTGAGAATGGCTCGAATCGACTCTGAATGGTCGAGAAATGGCCAAAAACCAAACCCGATGCTTATCGGGTTGTTCTGCCGCTAACGGGTTTGCACTGGTGCAGGCGGGTCGAGCTCAGGTGCAGTCAGGTCGGAACTGAAAATAACATATCGGGCAATATCTTTTGGCGCAAAGGATCTGGATCAAGTGGTTTGTGAGTGGAGTCCAGATCAGTCCATGGGTCGGGTCGAATTGTTATCGGAACTCACCCGAACAACAATTCAAACAATGGGTTGGGCTTGGGGCTGCAGGCGAGGGATGAGAGAGGGGAGGTGTCGAGGCAACTTGTTGGGAGGAGAAGGAATGTGAGGTAGTAGTGGTGATTAAGCCGGGAGAGGGCGAAGGCATGGAGGAAGACGAGACTGTGGTAGGTGCAGGCGACCGAGCAGGGGAGAGGGGTTTCAGGCGGTGCCGTAAGGGGAGAGAGGAAGATGAGGCAGCAATGGCAGGCATAGGAGGTGGCAGCGATTTGGCAGAGAGAGCCAGTGGTGGGAAGAGAAGAGGGAGGAGGGAGTTGGCGACACAGTAAGGAAGAGGAAAGAAGCTGGTTAGGTTATAGGCGAGAGGAAGGGGAGGAGGAGGTGGCGGCTTTGGGCGCAGCAGCGCAAGGGGGGAGGAGGAGAGGAGGGAGGGGATGGGTTGCGACAGCAGTATGCAGGGAAAAGAAGATTAGGATTTTGATTAAGGTTGGGATTTTGATTAGGGTTAAGGTTTTGAAGAGGGGTGGGGGATAAGACTAGTTAGAGGTTCACCCTCTTAAACTAGGCTGACTAGGGGTTCATCCTCCTAAGCTAGGATTCTTTAGAGTTTCACATTCCTAAAGGGATTTGAGAAAGATGATCACTCACAATAGTATTATCAAAATAATTCATCATTCAATATTATTAAAATTCGTAAAAGAGCTTTTATATAGGCTTTACAAAATTCAAATACCATATTACAACCCATGAGGGACTAAACTTCAAAAGAAAGAAAACAAATACTAAAGAAAATCAAAAATAAAATAAAACAAAATACATGACTACTCGAACCACATTGAGGCAATGCGTCTTTGCCTTCGCTAATACACGCATCAGGGACGCGTCTGGATGTCTGCATCATCCTCCTCGGGTGAGAGAGAACTCGACCCCCATCGAGTCAGAGGTAAAAATGCTTTCATACTGCTCCAAAGCATCTGCTCCAAAGCATCTGGATCAATCTGCTACAAGTCACTTTGGTCAATCCATGTATCGTTAGTCAGTGATTTTCCTTTCCAACAGATGAGATATCTTTGAGTCCCACCATCTCTTGTGATGATAATCTCATCATCTAAGATTTTATCAACCTTATCTTGGATCAGAGAAAAAGAGAGGCTCTCAAAAATAGACTTAAGGGAAGGCTCATCAACCAATGGGTTCTAGAATTAAAATCAGGACTCTTATAATCTACTATGTTTTCAACATTGAAAGTAGAATTGATGCCAAAATTCTTTGAAAGCTTTATAACATAAGCATTATCATTTAATTTCTTCAGGATTTGAAATAGACCAGCACTACGAGCATGTAACTTCTTAACAGTTTCCGAGAGAAACTGTTCCAGACGAATCCTAACCATCACAAAATCACCAACGTTAAAAAGTTTTAATCTTTCCTAACGTCAGCTCGTAACTTGTAGTTGGCGTTGTTTTGTGCAATCTTATCGTTGATTTCTTATGTGTAGTTCATGCATGTGTGATGCAAATGATGATGCAACCTCAAAGATTCTATAGTGATCAACCATAGGAATGAGATCAATGGGTTATCTAAACCTAAAACCATACATTATCTCATGCGGACTCTTACTTCTCATATTGACAGATGACTTGTATGCAAACTCGGCAATGGATAATTTAAGATCCCAAGTTCCTAGATGTTCACCAATGAGAGTTCTTAAGAGATTACTTAAAACTCCTATTATCTACTTTCATTTGTTCATAGGTCTGGGGATTGAAGGTAGTAGAGAACCTTAACTTGGTACCTAACATATGATATAGGGTTTTCCAAAAGTAAAGTAAAAGTCGAACGAGACAAGACACAGCTGTTTTACTCCTAGTGTTGTGGATCTGTTTCATGATACCTTACACGGATGGGAATGAGGTAACGCCTTTAATCCATCATTCTCGAACACCTCGAAGGATACTACATTGATGCAGCTTCCACTGTTCACGATCATCTTACAATTTGTGTCTCCTATCTTGATGAACGTGTGGAAGATCACAATTCCTTTCCAAATTATGGAGGCATTTTTAACAACGAACAAGTGAGTCGAAGGTGCTTTCCTAATGCAGTTGAATACAACATCTTCACCTTCGTAATCGTCTTCGAAATCTACTTCTTCATCCACTTAGTCTTCACCTTTATGATCGTCGTTGAAGTCATCACCTACTTCTTCATTCACATAGTAAATGAATTTTTCTGACTCAAACTTAGGGGCTTCAATGAGAGCTCCATCAATAATTGTGATCTTAACAGGAATGGGGCACTTGACAGCCATATGCCCATATCCTTGGCACTTATAGCACTTAAAGGCGGTACTAATCTTGAAAAATACCTGCTCAATGTCGTTGTTTCCGTTGTCCTGTTTAAAGCTCGTCCTTAACATTATTCTTATATGGAGATGGTGCTAGACCTATGGGCTAGATAGATGAGGAAGGTCTAGACACTGGTGCTCTTTGATCAATAATGTGTTGGAGGTCACATATAGTATATGGCTGCAATAGTGCTCCTTGATCAATAATGTGTTGGAGGTTACGCATGGTATATGGCTGCACTGGTGATCCTTATTGGAGGTCAGGCATGGTATGGGTAGCTTGGGGCTCTTTGATCAATAATGTTGGATGTCACGTATCAGTTGCAGCTTGTCCGGAAGATCTTCCAGGATGATATCACTAAACTCCTTAATTACAGGAGTGATTTCAGGAGTAGTGCTATCAGACTCTTCCACACCTTTAGTTGTGAGTCTATTCAGTTTTTGATTGGAGGTCTCCACATTTGGATCAGGTTATCAAGCTTAGTTGTTATGTCGACGAGTGTTGTGGTAATTTGGGCAAGTTGGGGATCCATTGGGGTGAAGTGGGATTCACTACTCTTCTAAAAGATAAGGTCTACCCCTATGGGTTGACATATACTAACAAAACTCGAAACTAGATGTTCACTTTTTTATCAATTAAAATTTAAATGCAAGAAAGCAACAAATTTTCTAACAAGTGCCTATGTGATACAAATCCTACCCAAACTGTACTTTGATACTAAAATGACGTGTCCAGTGATGAGAAATCAGTGATAAAATTACTAAAATAAACTTCATCAACAAGCTACAATCGTCGGATGGAAAGGATTAAACTGATAATGCTAGCATATGAGTTTAAACAAAGAAGCACACATAGGCTAATCAATTTCAGTCTTAAGCCAATTAAAGATATGATCTATATTAAGCATGCAAAGTTCTATGACCAATATTAAGACCACTGAATTAAAGGTAGCAGATGCATACAATCTCACACAATAAAAGTAGAAAACAATCAAAGTAGATAAAATCCTAGAAATGGTATATTAAGACTTCAATAATTGATCATGTCAAGAAAACTCACCTACTTAGGATCACGTTTGACCTTAGAGTCTTGTCTATATCTGTAGGATGTGTAGAGCTATCTCCCACGATTTAACGCTTCGAGAACAGCCCGAATCTAATTCCAAATGGCTGAGAAATGGGCAAAAAACCAAATCGATACTTATCAAGCCTGTTGTGCTGCTAAAGGTTCTGCACTTGTGCAGGCAGGTCGGATCCTGCAAGCGGGTCGAGCTCAAGTGCTGTAGAATTGGATCGGAGCTGAAACTAATAGATCAGGTTAGATCTGTTTGCGCAGAGGATTGGATCAAGTGGTTTGCCGATCGGGTCCAGAGCAGTCCACGAGTCGAGTCGAATTGTTATTGAATCTGACCTGAACAATAATTAAAACAATAGATTAAATTAAGACTGCGGGCGAGGGATGAGAGGGAGGGGAGGTGTCGACAGCGACTTGTAGGGAGAGAGGGAAGGTGAGGCAGTGGCGTTAACTGGGCCGGGAGAGGACGGTGGCGAGGAGGGGAGGAAGACGAGGTTGTGGTGGGTGCAGGTAGTCGAGCATGGGAGAGGGTTGCAGGCAGTGTCGTAGGGGGAGAGAGGAAGATGAGGCAATGGTGGCAAGCAGCAGGGAGGAGGGACGATTTGGTAAAGAGATAGATGGTGGGAAGAGAAGAGGGAGATGGCGGCACAGCAAGGAAGAGGAGAGGAGCTGGTTGTCGGTTAGGTTGCACGCGAGAGGAAGGGGGTTGTAGTGGCGGCGCAGGAAGAGGAGGTGGAGGAGGCTTCGGGTGTGGCGGCACAAGGGGAGAAGAATGAAAGGAGGGAGGGGATGGATTGCGGCAGCAGTAGGCACGGAAAAGAAGATTAAGGTTAAGGTTTTGATTAAGGTTAGGGTTTTGATTAGGGTTAGGATTTTGAAGAAGGATAGGGGATAAGACTAGTTAAGAGTTCACCCTCATAAAATAAGCTAGCTAGAGATTGACCCTCCTAGGCTAGGGTTCTTTAGAGTTTCACACTCCTAAAGGGATTTGAGAGAGAGATGATCACTCACAATAGTATTATCAAAATAATTCATCATTCATTAGTATGAAAATTAGTTTAAAAAACCTTTATATAGGCTTTACAAAATCCAAATACCATATTACAACCCATGTTGAACTAAACTTCAAAAGAAAGAAAATAACTACTAAAGAAAATCAAAAATAAAATAAAACAAAATACATGACTATTCGAACCATATTGAGGCGACGCATCTTCGCCTTTGCTGATACACGCGCCAGGGACGCGTCCTGGATGTCCGCATCAGAGGACCTCCATATTCCACATATCCTTATTACTGAAGATCGGGCGTTCTCTGTTTTCAGATCTCCAAAGCTCTGTGGCTATCGTCAGTTGTTTCATTAATAGCCATTCAAAAGCTTATGAGACCAAGATGACGAGTGAGTCCATAGATCCTTTACAGGGTACGGGAAGATGGATCCTAGCTCACTCGTGAATTTGATTCCAAACAAACTTGCTAGCCATGCAGGTGGTGAATAGGAGGTCAGCACTTTCACTCTGGTGTCCATAGAAGATGCAGTAGGTTATATAGTATAATGAAGCTTACCATGATCGATTTCTCCAGAATAACCACCAATTCGCTTGGAGATGCTCCTAATAGCTGGAATGAGAGGTTCTGAAAATTGATGTAGTTTCCAAAATATCTCATAAGCTAACTTTGTGGAGTAATGACCATTTGTTGTGAGTGCCCAATGAGGTATATCCACACTGCCAGAGATAGGGATGTTCATAATATCTATCACGCTGATATGGTAGAAAATTTCTTAGCTTAAGTTCATCCCAATGTCCATTTGAGATAAAATTAGCCACAGATTGGGATAATGTTTCGGAGTCCACAGGCCAAGGTACATGTAAAGATGTTTCTTGTATGCCTAATTAGAGAACCAAAAATTGATATTATCCCCATAACCAACCTGACAACTTGCATGTTGTTCTAGCCAGCTTAAGTGTTTAGTGACTGCCTTCCAGGACCAAGAAAAGTTAGTCATTCTCCAATTGCCATTATGCTCTTTGTATTCGACAGCAACTAATCAATCTAGAAATTAGAGTTATTTGGTATGGATAACTGCAGTAGTTTAGCCATTTGTTTTGCCATCAAAATCGAATAGTAATCCTTGCAAGAGCAGATGCCAAATCCACCGTCTGAGACTGGTCTACACACTTTCATCCACAGAAGCCAATACAGCTTTTTTGTGCCTTCCCAAAGAAATGTTCTGCAAAGTTTATCCATTTCTTCTAATATAGAGGATGGAGCAATACTGATCTAAAAAGGTTAGCCGATAAGGAGGAGAGAATTGTCATAATCAGTGTTAGTCTACCAGGAAAGGAAGTAATTTCTTTTCCATGTTGCAAGGTTGTTGTTGTTCATCTTGAGAATGACCACGCCAAAATGCTTTCTTTTAAGCTTTCCATTTGTTATCGGGACATGCAGTTATTTCAGGCCTTCTCCTCGAATAGGGCATTTGAATAGTTGCTTTAGTTTCAGATCATTTGCAGAGTGAGGGAGTCTAACTTGACATAGAGAACTGATTTTGAATAGTTGATCAACCGTCCGCTTCGGAATATTTGGTGAGTGCTAATGATGTTGCATTTAATTCCTCTTATGTCATTCTACCCATGATAACGAGATCATCACAAACATAATGTGGGAGATTCCGTGATTCATAGCCCAAATCTTGAATCCCTGAATTTGTTTCCGCTTTTCCAGGTCTCTAAGCATGACTGAGAGCACATTTTCCCAGTGACGAAAAGATCTGTTTTTTTTTTTTGTGTTCTTTTGAAATGAATTGAGATTTGAGATGGACTGAAATGAAATTGGGATTTGAGAATTGTATTCTCAAATGAATTGAAATGTATTGACAATATTCTGAAATGAATTGTTCTTATGAAAGGATTGAAATGAATTGAGATTTGAGAATTGTATTTTTGTTGTAGAGTGTAGCTTTTCAATTTTGGTTTAATTTTCAAACTTTGCAACTGAAATGAATTTAAATGAATTGGAGTTTCAATTTTTGTGAATTTTCTTTTTCGGATTTAGTTTGTTTCATTTTGAGGCGAGGAAAGAATAGCTTGGTGATTTTGTTACTCTCTTTAAAAAAGCAGGTGCTGCAGATTTTGGGAATTAAACTGAATTGGGGTGCGGTTTGGGACTTGTGGGTGGTGGTGGTGGCGGTGGCGGTGGCGGTTTTGATAGTCAAAGTAAGAGGGAAGTTATTGGGTGCTATTTGGGAAATGGAAGTTGCACGAGAATTTATTTTCTATTTGCATTGCTCCTAGAAACAGGTTAATATTCTTTTTTTTGTTGAAATTGAATTAGACTGAATGGATTGTCCAATTCAGTCATCTGGACTACTTCTTATGGACAGTAATGGAGTATTAATGTAAACTTATTTGGAGTGTATTATTGGACTATTTTTTTCTGAACTTCTTTTGGCCTGTTTTGGAGGAATATGAATTGTTTTTTCTTAATTATATTGTTTATTTAGATGGTTTTAATCTTTTATACCTATTGAATATAGATTCTATATTCATATTTTGTAGTTGGTATTCAGTTAGGTACGCTTTGAATCATTTAAGTAGTTTTCAATTCTACAATCTGTTAGTGATCATATATTAATAGGCTTAATGTAAGTCGCCATGGTAACTACACCCTAAACAAGTTTTATGTTCCTTTACATGATTTACATATGCATTGCTATGAATTGAGACATTTAGAACATAATATATCATATATGTGATACATATTCACTTGCATTACACCCGATTTTTACTAAACATCCTGATATGTCCCTAATACCCGCAAACCGACGTGGAATTTGCCATCCGACATCCGACATTTAGAAAACATTGATAATATGCAGCTGAATAAACCATAAATGACGCCACAAAGTTGCGCGGCAGCATGTGCACCACATGCATTATCCAGACAGTGATGACTCTTGATAGCTGCACATTTATTTACTTGTTACTGTCCTCTTGCTTCTTAATTGTTAATTTGTCCTTAATTTAAACGTATATTAGCTCCACTTATAACTGACTTACTTCCTTGTGTAGTTTTTCATCTGCTACTAGTCACAAATCATATATAAAATTGTTATTACTTTTCATTGCATGCTCTGAACATTTTTTTCATAAATTTTCTTGGATATTTTTTCTACTTTTCTGAAATTTATGTTAAGTTTCCTCATAAAATGGTGCCACTACAGATGTGGTATGTGCCACTAAAGCACATGCGCGCATTTTACCTTATACACCATTGAAGACCATTGTAGGTAAGGAGGGTGTCCCAGCACAAAACCTTGGGTATTATGGCCAAATGACAGTCGGCCACAAGTCCCCTCAATACATGAATTGCAAGACCCAAATAAAAAACTGGTTAAATTAAAGAGATTTCAACATAAATAGCTCGCAAACCATCTGCACTTCCATGTCCATATAAGGATACATCCATAAGGAAGGTATATATGCATGCTCATCAGTCTAAAATTATCCATACATATGCATAATCATAAGCATATCTTACACATACTCCAACTACGGTTCCAAGTTACAAGTTCCAGAATATTATAGTAATGACAACGTCTAATGCTAAATATACCACCTCAAATTTTACCTCCTATGTACCATTGGCAAACTCTGCAAGTCATGAAGTTTTGGATAAGAGCTAGATAGTATCTGAGTAAAACAAGTCCGAATAGTATTAGGGTGACCTTATTGATGGTGGTGGTAAGCTTATAGATTGTGACAGTGCAGCGTACAAAATGATAGTATTTAGATGTGAAGCAAAATGTGATGTTGTTCATTGAACACATAGAAGTGGGGACTGGATACCAAGAAATGGATCCAAGTTACTGTAAGGCTGACCCTCCAGTTAAGCAAGGGGAGCAATGCAATCATATGCATGAGCAGCATCTAGTAGAGGAGACTCTTCATTTAGTGTACAATGCAGCTGAAGCACTAGTTGAAAGAGATACAGGTTTGGAGTATCAAGAATATATTGAGGTGGTGGATCTAGAAGAGGAGAGTGTCTTAAGTATAAACATAATTTGAGAAGGACCAAATAATCATGATGTAATTGCAGAAAATGAGAAACTTGGTCAGAATGAAGGCACTGCAGGGACAGAGACTCACAAACAGGACCAGAATATGCATGATGTAGTTTTAGAGAATGAGAGAGAGGATCAGAATGAAGGAACTGCATGGACAAAGAATGAGAAAGAGGACAGTGTTCAATTTGTAGAGACAGAGAATCGAGCATACTGCTGGGACAGAATTTGAGAAAGAGGACATTGTTCAAAAAGTGGAGACACAGAATGAAATAGAGGAAGACACAGGAAAAGCAGACAAAGAAACTTGAAAAGCAACTGAAGTTAGAGAGGAAGATAAAGCAGATGTAATTTTGGAAAAGAGGTAGAAGAAGAAATGCCAGAGCAGGGCAATAGGGACTCAGGTGAAGAGTCTTCTGATTTTGATGAAGGCAGTGATGAGTTTTCTGTCATAGAAGCCGTTATTTTTGATAAAAGAGGAAAGAAAATCACTTTTGGGGACAAAGATGAAAATGATGACAATGATAGTGACTATAAACCTAATGGTGAGGCTAGTGATGATGATGGCGACAGGAATGAAGTTTTGAATAAGAAGAATGTTGCTAGAGAGTTGAGGGTGTTGAAGGCCCCGTTTTAAATATCGGCCGAGTCGGCAGAGATATCGTCTGATATCTCCTTTTTTGCCTGCTGCCGATACGATATAGGGAAATCGTTCGTCATATCGTTTACAGCAAAAAATGGCCGATATTTGAAATATCGGCCGATATGAAATAACTTATTTATTGCATGACTGCGTGCAAATGTACATTATTTTTTATTGTCTTCACATGCATATTACATCATTTTTATTAGGTAGATGATATCTATGACATTAAACCAATCAATATTTCATAATATATAGTGTCTGATATGAACGCCCGATATGCGCGCGTATCCCCGATATCTCCCCCGATGTCCGATATCTGATATGAAAAAACCCCATCTGATACGATTTAGAACCTTGGTTGAAGGAGATGTACATGCAGAAAAGAGTGGGGAGCTGAAATGAATGCTGATGAAGGGGGAAAATCATGAACATTAGAAGCAGATATGGATGAAGGAAGAATGTTGAGGCTGGAGTTCAAGGGGCAAATACTTCCAAGAAGAAGAAAGCTGGTGGGAGGCAAACGCATAAATAAAATGTGATTAGGGAGAGGACTGTGTGATTCAAGAACCTGTTCTTTCTTATTACTCCAATAGCCAATCTTTGCACACTCCAGTACACTCTAATAAAGAGGAAGTCACAAGCAATGCTCCCAAGTACCCCTCATTTAATGAAAAGAGACTTTCCTATCCAGTTCCTCACTTGGGTATGGAGTTTGAAAGTCCAATCCACTTAGAGAGTTTAATATTAGACACTATGGGTGTCCAAGGGAGTATTATTTCAAGTGGCCAAAGAACGGAGGAGGAGAATAATAGTTGTTTGCAAGACCAAGGCCGTCCATTTAAAGCTTATGCATCTTGGAACACATATGACTCCAAGTATGTGCTAAAAAGTCTTAAATTAGGGCATAACTGTAAAGTAGCATAAGGAAACAAGCAAGTTAGATCAGCTTGGATAGCCAAAAGGAATTTGGAGTACTTTAGAGATGAACGAAGGCTGAAGGAAAGTTCGTTGGAAAATATGATTTACAAAGAATTGAAAGTAAATGTGAAGAGGATGACCATGTAGAAAGCTAGGAATATTGTTGAAATATGATTTACAAAGAATTGAAAGTAATGTGAAGAGGATGACTTTGTAGAAAGCTAGGAGTATTGCTCTTGATAGAGAAAACACTTGGAGCAATTTGGCAGAATCAGTATTATGCCAAACAAGTGATGGACACAATTCACGAATTCTTGCAGCAGTGGATGTTGATCCAATTCTAGGTGATGATAGCTCAGTTTTATTCAAATCCATTTTTATATGATGAAGGGGTTGCTTAGGGGATAGAAACCTATTATTAGGATGGATGGATGCCATTTGAAAAGCAGTGCTAGTGTAAAATATTGGGGATTCAATCGCCTTCAATCAAAATAGAAGAGAAAAAAGTAGAGTTGGGAAAATGAACAAAGAAATATGAAAGAAGAAAAAGAACCTGATAAGATTTAGACTTCACATCCCTTACACAACATCAAGCTTCACACCCCCTTACACCAATCTCAAGATCACAAGAAAGAAATATGAAAGAAGAAAAAGAACCTGATAAGATTTGGGCTTCACATACCTTACACAACATCAAGCTTCACACCCCTTACACCAATCTCAAGATCACAAGAATTCAGATCTAAAGAATTCAGATCTAAATATAAAAAATACAATAAAAGAAAATACATAAAGACACTACTCGAACAAAATCGAAGTGACTCGTCTTCTCCAACAATGATATGCGCGCCAAGGTCGTGATTTGATGTCCGCATCAAGTGCATGTGGTGTATTACTTATTGTTTGTGTCCAGAAACTCCAACAATCAGATGTTCCCAATTGAATATGGCGTGGTCAGGGTAGAGGGAAAGCAACTTGGTCATGGTTCATCACTTTGCTTCTACAGGCCTATTGGTATAGAAAATCTCCAGGGCTGGACTTTCTTAAAGGAGAGGCAGAAGGTAAAACACTCGTCGATGTATTTTCTCTCATTTTTTCTTTCATTTAGTTGTATTTTTTTCTTGGCCATGGTTCATCAATTGTACTTTTTTTTTACTGTGATGCAGAGGTTAGTTGAAAGCCTGAGGGCACTTGTTCCAAATGCTGACGTGGGGTTCTGTGTCACACACTTGTATGGAAATTTTAGATCACAGTGGAAGGGATTAAAGGGGAAAAACTTGCTCCAGAAAGCTACAACTTATAGGAAAGATCATGAGAAAGCAATGAAGTTGCCAGAGGAGTGCAAAGTTGAGCATGATTATCTTGTTTTAGCAAGAAAGAAGATGTGGTCTAGGTCACGTTTCATCAAAAATAGCAAATGTGACCTGTTGTGTAATAATATTTGTGAATCCAGGAAGAAATGCATTCTAGAAGCAAGAGATAAACCAATAATCACTTTGCTTGAGATAATTAGGAAGATGGTCATGGTGAGATTCCATACTAAGAGAGAAATAGTGCATAAGCACGTTGATAAGCATTCTGGTCACTCACAAATCTTTTTGTGTCCCAAGATTCAGCGGAAACTAGGCAGATCTTAGATGACTCTAAAGATTGCACATGCCTATTGCTGGAGATGTTACTTTAAAGTTAGTGAGAAGCGGAAGACTTATGTTTTGAATCTTAATAAGAAGCAATGTGAATGTAAAACGTGGAAATCCACCTGACTAAATACGATGTAGACATGAAATTGCATGCATTTGAGAGATGAGGTGAGATGTGGTGAGTTATGTTCATGAGTACTACCATGCAAAAAAGTACAAGCTCGCATATAAGGGTGTAAATTACCCAATTTGCGATTCATCTACATGGGAGAAAATTGAGTGCTTGCCTATTCTACCATCTCATATCAAAAACAACCAAGGAAAAGAAAGAAATCAAGAGAGGAGCAGATGAGCCAAAGCACAAGAACTGCATCAACAAGATTTGCCAAGTGATAAAACGTCCAAACTGCAAGCAACTTGGCATAATGCAAGAACATGAAAGAATTAGCATGTTCCCAATCCTCTCAGACTACCTAGTGGAAACAAGGTTTGTCAGGCCAAGGAAGAAACAAAGAGTGTCTGATACATCTCCAGGTTCAACAAGTAATCAAGATCGAGCATAGACTCCAGCATCCAGCAGTACCACTCCAGCAACAATTGAAACAGGAAGGGGTAAAGGGAGACAGGTTGATGTCACAACTAGGTCTGGATCATACTTAGGTGGTGTAATCCCAAATGATTTCCTTACTACTGGTGGGGGACAAACTTAGATTTGATTTTATTATTTTATTTGCATTATTATCATGGAATATATTTAGTTCTAGTGTGAATCTAGTTCTATTGATATGTGCTTGGTAGTGTTTTGTCCAGATACATTGCATTGAGTCTGTATAAGAAGTGTAATCAAAAAAAAAAGAGGGAGCTTTGTTTGATGATTAAATAAATTGAGTTATTCATGGGTGCGATTTCTTGACTTCTGTTCTTAGGTGGGTGATTCCCTATTTTATACTTTTCAAGAGTGTTCCCTTTTCTTTTTTCCCTTTTAACTTTTTCTCATCGCTCCACTTCCCAGATCTGTACCATATTATGAAGGCTATGAATTTGCATGAACTTTCCAGAACTGTAATATAAAGTAACTACTATGATCCATAGACATGCGTGTTACAGAGATTCGTAAATCAAGAACTCAGGTATTGTATGAATTCTTGGTTAGTACAGAAATAATCATGAAGGGTAAACCATATACAAAATTTAAATTAAATAAGATGAGGCCAAAATTATGAATGGTAACTTATATGTTTTATAAGAACCAACTTATATAATAATTAGAGAGAAGGATCCAAACTCAAGTAAACCACTACAGCACTATACATAAGATGATTTTAAAATAAAAAAAAAAAAAATCAAATGTCGAGTTTGCATTGCCTAAATTTGATAGGCACAGAATCTGCTTTTAGTGCAATTACAAATAGTTTAAAATTTTTCAATTTTCAAAAAGTACAATCAAGGAAACCCTCCCAAAGAAATATTAGGAGGTTAATAGCATAAGTTCATTAAAAACTGAAAACCAGTATGATTTATGTTAAGAACTACAAGCAAAAGGTAAATGGCTATGAAAAGTGGCTACTGACAACTAACCAATTTCCAAGGCGGGTTATTTTAGCTGATGGGAATTTGGATTTTAGTGCCCGAGGAACATTTCCTGAGAAGGCTGGAAGAACTGCAAGAATAAAACAATAATGTGGAAAACAATAAATAAGGCAATGGAACAAAATACAAATTTCTCTAATGATTATAATTCAGACAAAAACCAGGACTTATGTACATATCATTAAAAAAAAATATTATTATGAGTCTCTAATGAATGTGTTACAACTTTAATCTCTATATTGCTTTCCTGGAATGAAAAGTAGAAACAGATTAGACCACAAGTATAAAACATGAATACGTCTCCTATTTTACAGTAAATAATTATTCTTCAACAAAAGGCATAACCAACCTTCACATTTTTAGCAGTTAAATTAGGATATACAGCTGTAACCACGTATTTCAGGCTAGGGATATAACTTGTTAGCTTATCTTGTACAAAATTATGATCGTTGACCTTTGTTTATGTTGGAAGTTGGAACACCAGTTGGTTCTCCCAACAGCCATGTAAATAACATTACGATTTTAATCGCAGTAAGATTCTTTTTTCTTGATGCCATGAATATAGATTTTATAGCATTTATGTCAGACCTAATGGATGTTTTCAAATTTCAACTTGTATGAGAAGCAACACTGTAATAAGTAATGGTCAATATGAAAAGTAACCTCACCTCCATACACAATAAAGAACACAACACAGGTCAATTTTTTTTGGTTTCTCCAGACTAATTTTCCTCTTCTGCACTCAACTTTCTATAAATGTACTCTCCCTCTCAATTTCTTTGTTGTTCCTTCCTATCTATTCTCTGCAATTCCCTCTCCATAGAAAACCAACAATTATAAAATAGTAAAAATACACAAGATAATGGTTTTTCCATGCGTGTGTGCGCGCTGCGCGCGCGCGCGCGCGCGCGCGTGTGTGTGTGTGTGTGTGTGTGAGAGAGAGAGAGAGAGAGAGAGAGAGAGAGAGAGAGAGAGAGACTAGACTACTAGACCTTTACGCTGCATACTGATTCAGTACCTGGAGACATTCCAAATTCATACATTCTAACAAGAATCTTCTTTTGAAGAACAAGCTGGGCATCAAGCCAACTCTGAGTAAGGGTCCACCCACCTGTCAATAATTACAAAATATTATTTTTCATAATACGTGAAAAGTAATAATTATATAAATAGAAGAAAGAGTATCATATGCTCAAACAAACAAAAAAATTAACCTAACAGTAAAAAAAAGTAAGGAAATCAGATTGACATAAAACAACTTTAAATAGAAGAAATTAGTTCGGACATATCAATGCTTGAAGTTTCATCTAGTACTAAAACATTTCATGATTAAGCATTAGAAACATCTACGTATGCAGAATATTACCCATGATATATTGACAAAAAGGAGATACGTTCAGATGACAAAGTTAAATAAAATTCAGAAAAAAAAAGGGAACATGGACATTGTATCCACATTTCTCATTGATTCTGAAAATCATAGATCAAGGTTCTCCAGGAAAGAAGACTATTTTAATTTCTAAAAAGATGCAGATGTTAAAAAATAATAATACAATTATGTAAGATGAAGAATTTTTTCTACTCCTTTAATTTTCAATCGTACCTGATATATAGAAACAATATTACAACACGACAGTCTTCATATGGATTTTGATCGTCTTAATAGAACATTATTACAATATTCTATTTCTAATCCCAAAATAAGGAGGTTTAACAAGAATTTAAACTCATCAAGAGAAGTTCGGTTCAGAATAGAAGAAGAAATACTGACATGAATATCAAAAGTTACCAAATTTACACCCTGAACTAGTGAGTAAAAAACATGAATATTTGAAGAGACTTCAGCAAATTGCTAGAGCGTACATAAATGTAACTGTAGTGTGATAATTGCTAGAGTTAATTATACAGCTATGAAAACAACTGAAGTGAATTCTCATGGTTATGATGGATTAATATCCATTATTGCACAACCTTCACATCAAGTGCATCTGCATCACAGCAGGAAAACCTTCCCATCCATTCAATGTGCATCACAATAACAACATAGGTCTTCATGGAAATGGACCTGTTAAACTACGAAAGCCTACATCTTTATTGATATTCAAAGTAAATACAAATACAATTACATATAATCATGAGTTATTCTCTCCTTAAAAACCCACCACCCCATACAAACCCACATGCTTCTCAAAGTATGACTCATAATATTAGTGGGTATCTATAAGTCTCCAAATACAATTAGAACTGAATAACCAAACTTATCCATTATATCCAACATTTTCCATCAAAACTCGCGATAGTATGACACCGAAAGTATAACAAAAAATTGAAAAACAAATATTAAAATTGTTGAAGTGCTTAAATAAATACTTAAGTGCTGACACTGACGCCAAACTACTGAACAGATGTTGTTGTCAAAATGAAAACCAAACCAAGCCGTGCCGAACCCAAAAGCAAAATTGTGAGCCGAACTAAAATTTCAACTGTACACTTATGGGAAGAGTGCATGAAATGTCAAATATTCATCTGGGTTAGGATTTTATATATCTTCAATAGCAGTAAAAGAGGAGGTTTTAGAGATCCTGAACAAAGTAAAAGAAGTTTTAGAGATTCTTAAACTTAATAAAAGAGGAGAGATCCTCAAATTCAACAAAAGAAGAGGATTTAGAAAACCTCATACTCAATACAAAACTATCAAATTCAGATAGAATTAGACCAAATAGAAACCATCAATACATTTAGAACACTCAGAAACTTGTGAATTGACTCCTAGATCACCAAAATTAGACTTTGAAACACCGATTACGACCCAAATAATTTCAGCCATCAGATTACTAGATTTCCACTATGTTTCTATCTTTTTGCTATGAACAATACCGGTCGAACAATAACCTGCAATGAATAATATTGTGTGAACTGTAACTGCAATGAACAGTATCATGGAACGCGATGAACAATTTTTTCAAGGAAAGCTTGTGTAAGAAAGAAAGGAAAGGAAAGGAAAGGAGAAGAAAGTAAGGCAAACGAAGACGGACTGAAAGAGGAAAGATGATAAGAGCACGTCAGATAGAAGTGATGAATTGGATCAAAACCCTTAGGGCTCAGATACCATATTGATGTGGGACGGAGAGGTGG